>UZAE01013863.1:0-18268 GCA_900617975.1 Rodentolepis nana | reverse complement strand
TGTTCGTACGGTCGCTGCACACAGAGTTGTACGGCCGCACCTCCAAACTTGGCGAGTGGACATGCAGGCATACGATGACCCACACAGCGATAACATGAGCCTATTCATGCGTCATTTTGAATCAAAAGTTACATTCTTGCAACATTCTTATCTTAGCACTCTAACTATTGGAAAACTAGAAATAGGAAGAGCAGATATTTGTTCGGAAACTAATTCTATATTGGTTAAAGATTAGAACAAGAAAACCTAATGGAAGAAATGACAAAAAATTTAATCATTGAACCCTGTGACCTGAATGCCTCTCATCGACCAAAAGTCTTTAGAGTTGAGAACAAAAACGAAGTGGAGGTTACTAATGAGCTAGGATAGAGAACCCGGTTAGTTAAGAGAGATTAGAATCAAATGATGCGATACTTCCAATTTGGCCTGATAACCATTTTATCTGACTACTTTAGTTGAGCCCTATCTACACCAATCAAGGACTTGAAATGCAGATGGGCCAACTGAGTACCATGAATTAGCTACATAATAAAATTCGTGACAAAATAAACGTTGGCTTATACTCATAAACAACAAATTTCAAATTTGATGACGCTGATCTGCGCTTCAATTTCATTAATAAACTATTATTTGGATTCAAGATTGGTTAAAGGCACTATTTAATGTGGTTTGACCTAATTTAACATATCTGAGCCTGTATTTAAATGAAATTTTATTGCTATAATGGGACAGTGTTTGTATCAACCGGGAGGTCATGCTGGGTGTTAACCTGACAGAATGTCTATTTGGATTAAAAGTTTCACAATTTATTTAACTGCTGCTGGGGGGGGGGAATAAAAGCTCATATCTGGGGGAAAATGCCACAATACAGATCCAATTTGTTATTCAATTATTAGCCTCTCAATCCAAATTAGGGTGGTTTTAACAATATGATAAGTGGTATTTGATAGCTTTTATCGATTACTAAATTTGACAAGAATACTTGATTACCCACATCACTTGCAGAGAGCAACAATCCCGTGATATCTACCTTTAGTAGGAGTGCTGGTTGATCATTGTGCCAACATTTTGAGTACGCTTATAATTTATTAGAGCAATGCAATCTCAAGATATGGATCTTTATTCTGCTTTACCTAACTGCTTTTAAATTAAAGTTTAATGTTTCACGGCTGGCTACACGTGACCTCGTGCAGAGAGCGCTCTGTTTGATGGCTAAACAGTGGCGTTAAGAGAGTTATAAAGTGGAATGAAAGGCGAAGATACTTCGGGTATCACAGTGGATTCATTAGTGGGATACGCCGCATAGCACATATTGGCCAAATACGATGCAATATGGCGGGCAAATAAAGGTGAATGCGAAGCCGCAACATCGAATTAGAGGATAAAAGGCCACTTGAATTAAAATGAGGTTATTATTCGGTTTTATAGGAAAGTTAGAGCTGCAGTACTTGAATATTAATCTGTTTAGAAATCTGTAAGCATTAACTGCGGTTAATTGTTAATATATATATATATATATATATATATATATATGTGATTTATAATTTTAATTGCTAAAAGCTCCTTCATGTCCATTATTTGTGGTCACTGCAAGGGAAGTACACTTAGATTTTGGTTAGATGGTATATATAAATCCATTACAATTAAAAAACACCACAACCCATATATATCTCTCTAGCTCTTGGTGTTGCTGAAGAGAAGATTAGAGGAAAATGGAATTTCTGCTAATATAGATGAATAAATAGGAACCATTTAGGTAGCAAAACACTCTTCAACAAATGTAATAATTGACAACTGGTTTGATTTCATTGAAACAGTTTACAACAAAACACATTTACTAGGGAGCTTTTGATTGAGCAAACTGAGCAGAAAAAATGTGCATTCAATCCCTCAAATTTCAAAAAGCACTTATTTATCATTTTTAGAGGTGGGCAAATTTCGTTAGGCGTATTTTACCGGAATCTTGATTTGGGGCTCAAGTGGCACAGTGCTGAATCGCAAACTTGTTTTTAAATTCAGCCAAAGGTATACAATTTTTCCATATCGGTATAGAGATACATTACTGCATTTTCGAGATTTATCTTCACTAGCAAATAGAGGTATGTATTTTTTTCTCTCTGCAATCAAGTCAAATGAGGCCTAGAATGAATTCTCAAAATTGAATTTTGAAATAATTACTACCAATCCTAGGATTTGAAGGTAATCATGCTTGTCAAAATACCAGGAAATAGAAAGGCGATAAGATTGTAGCGTATTGATATACTAAAAGGTCCTTAATTATGATCAGTAATATTTATGGCAAAACCTCCTGGTTTGAAATTGCTCCTGAGGTTAGATAAGCTACCTCGACGATGTAAAGGAAACAGACGTATGACGTGGAACATGTTTGTTTTGGCTGTGTTGTGCTTACATAGGGCTTAATCATTAGATACTGTTTGCGGTACCCTGACCTTGTTAGGCCTATTGCCAATTGTTTGGTCTAGAGGTCTCTGCACTCGTGACCTCATTTGCTGCTTAGCACGATCAGCATAACGTCCACGCGTTTCAGCATGTTCGAGTGTGCAATGGATTCCCTGGTTCAGCCATGCTAGCATTGTGTTCTCCACGAGATTAACCCTGTGGCTTATTCATATTTAACTGATGGGACAAATGCCGAAAATTGGATAAATTATTCATCGATGACGTAAACGCTGACTATATACCTTGATATTTCCAGAAGAATGATCTAGATTCTGACTAACTCTGGAAGTAAAAACATGAGTAAAGCTAATAAAATATGCCTCCAATAATTTAATAAAACCTCAGATGAGTGCAACTGATGATGGGATCCAAAACACCCATTACTAAATTGATGCTCAAAAGCGACTTCAAACACCAATAGTTGTACATCATTGGTGAATACAATCGAGAAAATAGACATGCATTTGGATGAATAGAAGACTTTATGCAGATAGATATTTTGGTGAAAATAAATCTTGAATCATTTTATACAAATTAATAAAATTTATCTCTGAGGCATTTTCTGTTCAAAATTCGACTTTATGAGTAGAAATAGAAACAGAGATTTATGCTAGGTATAATTTTAGCCTTATAAATATCGAATGATGATTCGACGGTGGAATAGGAATCATTTGATGAACGGTTTCAACATATTTTGTAAATTTGAAACTAATATAAATGATCACACCAGTTACAGGCAAAGGAATATATTTCTTGCGTACTGTGGGATGGGTAAATAATTTCGATACAGTAGCTATTGCATAAGGAACGTATTTTATTTCACAGAATATTGCAGCATATTTCCCATGACATGCCCTTTTCGTAGTATTCATTTCGGTATTGGTAGGTAGCTTAAGTTTACAATGGTAATGCAAATGCATTCATTTCATTAAAGGAGAACCAAAAGAACCGTGTATTAAAAGTTGGTTGATATGCTTATGATAAGACATTATTTTCTTATATATGTATCATGCCAGTCGTTAGTAATATTTGTCCGTTCTTCTTTGAGATCAAAATGCAGACTAGGAAATAGCCATTGAATACTTATGGTATTTTTACCATACCTCTTGCTATGTTCCAATACATTAAGAGGTCACAGACTGGATATAAATAACAGAAGAGCAGCTTTGTGTAGTGACAGAACATGAAGAAAATACCTATAAAGTTTCTCAAATGTAGGAAATTATGGAATATTCTGTAGACGAAAAATTTTGGTTGCTTTATTTTTTTATGCCAAAATATCATTTTCCCATCCCTTATGGGTAAAATAGACCAATTTTTATTGCTACTTGTTTCAAGTTTAATGTGATTATAGGAGTAGTTAATTAAGAAAAATATCAGTAATGTTTTTACGAAAGGAACGACATTTGCCAAACTAAAAATTAAAAAATTTTACTTTAGCATGAGGAACAAATTTCGGCTAAATAAAAGGAAGGTTTGAGTAAATAAAATATGTTGTAAATAACTAACTAATTACATTCACTTACTTTACTTGTTTTGCGTCTCTATACTAAGAGTGCCAAGTAAGAGTAATTTGGGCGTGTGTTTACTAAATTTTCATATAAATAGGCTTATTGCACTGGTTTGTTACCATTTCTGAATTTTAAGTGAAATTAAAATATTTTATTAAGCAAGACGTGATCATGCCTGAAGTTCTCAACTTGATCCAGCTTGTGGAGCGCTTACAGCAGGATTATCGAAATGTTATAAATGAAACAAAAAGAAAGTTCATTCCTATCAAAGACGTAAGCCTAACGTAATTATGAAAATATTATTTCAGAGCGCCGAAGCTCAGTCAAAGCGGTTGAAAGAGTTAATGAATGAAAACCAAGACATTCGAATCTGTAAATCTAACCATTAGAAATTCATTTTTAGATCTTCTTGAGCATAATCTCGATATTTCCAATCCTTTTATTAAAGGATGTGAGACTGGTCAACCGAAGATTATTAATATCTGTCTTACTGCAATCCAGCGTCTAATAACATCTCAGGTTCTTACGGAAGTATGTCGCAGGCTTATTCATTTTAATGTTTCCTTAGCCTTCCATGGAATCTTTACTAAAAGTTGTAAGCACAATGGTCGATTCCGAGTTAGAAGAGCTCAAATTGCTGCAAACAACTATTCTACTTGTCACAGCCAGTCAATCCTTACCGGACGTTATTCTATCTCAAGTGTGTTCGAAAATATTTTAATTGAAACCTTTTTAAATAACTTAAGTACATATTTTTATTTGTTAACAGGCATTGGGAATATGTTTACGGTTACACAACAGTAAAACCAATTCTGTAGTTAACACAGCAGCTGCTGCCATTCGGCAATGTACGGGGTCGGTTTTCGATCAGGTCGCGAGGGAAGTTATGCAATCTCCTTCACCGGCTGAAAACGTTCAAACTGGAGACAAAGCGGATGCATTCCATTTTACACCCATCTCAAAGAGCGCATTTTTCTATTTTCAAGTAAGTTGTCGTCCTATTATGGCAAATTTTCTCGTTTGTCATTTGTTGTTAATGTTTTAGACCTCAATACTTTGCTTGTTATTATTTAACTTAAACAGAAATTACGTCTCCCTATTTTTACATACTTTGACACGTCACTATATGCGTGTTTACGTGTTCATATTCTGCTTCTATCACTTCTTTGCTTTAAAAATGCGTTTTCTATTGATTTTTTTTCCTATGCCAACGAAGTGCTCTAGCTCGTTCTCTAGTTTTTTTTTATCATGTTATTATTTAACGGTTTTATCATGAATACGTATCAGCACTGGTTTAATACTGATTCATTTTTTTTAACGCTAATGGAATAGATGATTGGGATACTCACTGATTGATAGACTCATTTTCTATTGTTTATTAGCCAAATGTAATTGCTTATTTTTGTCATTTAGTGTTTATAGTATAGTTTCGACATTGTGACACCTCTGATCGCAATTATGGAGTGACGTGTCCACTTAACTTTCATTGAATATGTTTGATGCAAAAGATTGAGCGCATAAGGGTTTACACTCTATAGAGTAATAATGCTTGATACGATCATGATGTGGGCGGGCTATTGATCCTATTGTGGGATTGGATAGGACATTGTCCATTATGGAGGCTGCTATCAATTTGTTGGGTGTGACTTACGCTAAACTCCCTATGATGAGTGTGCACCTTATCTTTATACTTTTATCGTGTTACGGCTCCTATAATTGGTTTTCTATTCTCGAAATCATTTTTCATTCCATTTTCAAGTTTCTGATTATCTCTGATCAAAATTTTTTGGTTTGCGTTATATTTTTGGTGTCTGTTTCTTTCCTCTCTACTCATCGTAAATTGCTGAGGACTTTTAAAACATTCATATTCTTGTGTGCACCTATTTGATAATCGGCTAAGTCGGAACTCCCATATTCGAGACCCAACTGTGTGTGTGTGTGCGGCATAATGGCTAATGCTATTTATTACATCAGATTCCCATCGCAAAACGCCGAAATATCTCCTTAATAATGAGGGAATTGCCCTTTATGAGCCATACTTTCTTTGTTTTTGAAAGCAAAAATGAATTGAAGTGGTGGAACTATTCGGCTAATAAGAACTGGACGCCACGGTTCAGCAATCCAATGGAAGAATTAGGAAAGTTGAATTTTGGTAAGCGAGGTAACCATTAAGTAAATTGCATACAATCGAATCGAATGGGGTAAGGGATTTTAGATACCTTGACTTTGTTGTCAGTGTATTCTTGATTCCATGTCCTTATTCTCTTATTGTTTCCGTTAACTGAATGCAGTTATTTTTTGCTATGATATTTTTGCCCTATCTTGGTTCATTATGATGACATACATGACTGGATGATTGTGGTGCCCTTGCTCCGTTTCAGGACCTCTGCCTTCTAACGTTTGGAGAAATTCCTCATTGGCTACTTGGAGTCGAGTCAATTTCTCCCTTACTGGGTTTGGAGTTGATTGAAGCTGTTCTCTGTAATTACGTCACTCTCTTTTCAAAGGTATTGACCTATTTTTTTAATTTATTTCTCATTAAAGCCGTTTCTATTGAACTAATTATGTTAATGCTGATTGAATTTGTATTAATATCAATTTATTGCATTGCTCTTTCTTACGTTGACCCAGTAGTCCTATGTTCTGTAGATTTTTATAGGTGCATTAAATGTTAGTGACTCATTTTGTGGACTTCGTGACATTATTGTGCGAGTTAGTTACTTGTCATATAAATATTACTTTTCCCATATCCTATCTTGAAGTGGAAAACAAGCATTGAAAAGTGCGCTTCGGTTTGAAATAACTTTTTAGCACCAATAATAAGTAGTATATTCTAAAACAATATTAAAATGCAATTTGTTTCTTAATTACGTATATGTTACGTAACACCTGCCACCATGCCCATCTCTTTAACATTGTTCATGCAGTTTTCTATCCCATTTTTATTTGAAATATCAGTCTAATTGCTTTTCAACTCCGGTCACATTTCGAAATTGCCTTTTTCTTAGATGTTGCTCCATGCCATGAAAAGGTGGTAATGGGTTGAGTGACGCCTCTCGAATTTAATTCCTGCACTTGTTAGAGGTTACGCCTGTCTTGTGGGGCCGATCGTAGCCATGTTTAAGAAGGATCTCTTTTCTGTTAAATGAACTTGGATGTTTAGCTGTTAAATTTTGATTTAGTCTTCCCCGATTGTGGTTAGGAATAAAATTCGGTCGTAACTGTTTCGTCCTGTTTGTAATGGGCTATTTCGCATACGTTCACGAAATGCGTGGAAGAATTCTCCTCTGTTAACCCTAGCTTTGGGGGTATAACAGGTGTTTGGTTTGGAGAGAGCCATTTTTTCATGACTGCGCCTTTCTTCCTCAATAAGAATTTGTTTTTAAGAAGGACGAATTCTCTGTTGTCAAGACAGCAAAGAAATGCACTTGCTTCTGAGCCCACTTTTGTTGATGCACTTCAAGTGTACTCACATACTTGTCCCTGGACACGCGTGTTTCTGTGCTGTTTCTTCCATACTTAACTGAGAGTTTGACTCAACCAGGGATTTCAATATGTTATTAGCAAAATGTGCAGCTCCTTTTTTTATATTGGCACATCTATTTGGATTTTTGTTGCCCCTTCTAGATCTCTTGAACTAAAATTGACACCAACCGGCTGCAAGAAATTGACCATAAATTTCCCAAATATAGCTATAGTGGCCTTGCAGGTGTCCAGGCCCTAGTGAAACAAAAGTGACTTGATTTCAAGTCTGCCTTGGAGATTCTTTCCAACGTAGGCCTTTTAAGGCGTGCCAATTTAGTTCAAATATCCATCAAAAGGTAGCCCAACGCTACCTAGACTATAAATAATTCATTACTTGTACAAAATAAGCAACTTATATATTCACTTCACCTGTAACGTTTATTGCATTATTATGGATTTCAAAGTATTTATATTTATGGAAGTGTTAATTCCAATAATTTACTTTTAGTTTATCTGGAATTTGGAATTTGAAAGCTTGTTCTTAATAGCCAGTGGTTTATAAGTGAAAATGGCTGTCGGCTGTTTGAATCCACTAAGGCCACTATATTTCTAGTTTTCAAAAGCTTATTTATGAGATTTGAATTGCCTCAAGCTCGTCACAAAACAACTTTACTGCTTTTAAATCGATTGATTAATGTGGTGTCTATTTTGCACTCATTTAATCAGCATATGCTAATGCTTTTCCTACCCATATTCCTTTATCAACTGTATGAATTCTTAGGCAATAAATATCTTGTGTTATGTTCAAGTGAGTTTTTATCAAATCTTCATATTGTATTTAAGTGATAATATGACGATTGGCCTCGGGAAATAGGGAGAATTACAGTATCAGGAAAATCAATAAGTATGTTTTTTGTTATTTATTCATTTAAACATCACCTAAATATCATTTGCTAAATTTCCACTCGGTATCGTAAGGTCAATGCCATTATTGGTCACTTAATGAGAGCGATTCCCAGGCACACATGCCAGGTGTTTGAAATCACTCACTTCGGTAGGCTTACAATTTTATTCCTACTTTTTTGGTGTTTATAATTGGATGATGTCAATAAAGTATTGAATTTTGCTTTATTTGTCAACTAGATTTAATGTTGCTACATATTGAGCCGTATTTATCTATTTCACATAGTATAAACGACAATATCAAGAGATCTTTACGGTCGCACTTGAAAATTTGTGGTGGTCGCATGTACGTCAGTGTCATTGAATAAAATGCAATGCTCATCTGTGGATTTGAACAGTCATCCACCGTATTTCATGGAAGTTTAGAAGGGCTGTACCATTTTCACTGATGATAAAATTCACTTCACTCAGATTGGGAGGAGAAATAGCCTTGGATTTTACCTACATCCTGTAGTGATTAATTTGAGTTCCAAATTCAGATATCTAGCTTATTGTAATGTTATCGAATAGGAAACCATTGTTTGTCTTAGTGCATGGAAAGGTTGGTTTTTATAGATATTTTTAAGAGTGTTAGTTAAATTATAAAGCCATATTAGTCATGAACAAAGTCAGTATTAGCATTCAGACGTATATAACTGCATTATCAAGAATAAATAATGACAGGCCACTATTGGATCACAGTTGATAGGATGTTTCTCGATCATTGGTGGTGTTTTTGGTAGTCTAGGAGGAAAGAAAGTTAGATTCCACTGTTGTCACTTCAGGAAAAGGAGTTCCTGTATCTGCTGAAGGAACGAGTATGTGCCCTGATCATCAAGTTGACGGCTTCTGGTCTTCTCATTGATACTCAGAGGAGCGGAGTTCGGGATTCAGCCATCGAAGGCTCTACTTCTGGTGTTGGGAATGCCTACTCTGGATCCACAGAGTTTGGTGTCAGTGTTCGACTCAACCGTATCATAATTCTTCTCTGCTCGAAGTACTTTGAATGCTTGGTAACTGAACGACTTTCTGTATTATGCTTGGTTCTTAAATTTATTTATTTCAAATGGCAGGCTTTTTGATAGTTATCATTAGCCCTTTACCTGACTTCGGGCTTCACAGGGGGAAGGAAAATCAAAGTAACAGAAAGTCGAGGGGTGGGGAATAGAAGAGTGATTTACAGATGTAAAGAGACAGACACGAAGGCAGAGAAAGGTAGGATGAGTACTGTGGAAGTGGTAGAATATGGCATACATTTGGGCCATTGTAGTTTTAAGCCAGAAGTCAATCGCCAGTTAATAGACTTTTTTGCCGTATGAGTATACGTTGCCCAGGGTGCACCACGTGGAGGTAAGTCTATCACGCACCCCTTGGTTCTTAAATAATGCGTGCTATACTGATATAAATTTGCATCTGAAAAATGAGTTGGATTGTGAATTCAAAATGTTTATCTAGCTAATGGGGCGACATTAAGAAGGGAAAATTCCTGCATGATTACTTGCTTCCAATTTGTTATCCGTCATCCTGAGTTAATTCTTGTTACATAGTCCCTTCATGCTGTCTCAAGGGTCTAAATGGCTTGTCTGTTACCGGATTCTGTTATGGCACCAAAGCGGTTACTTTTTACGAGGCTGTAAAATTTTCGCACACTGCCATTAATGTTAGATATCATTTTCAAATTCAATTTTTATGGCTATTGACTGCCTACAATGTCAATTTACGTTAAAGGTATTTTATCGATGCACCTGATCGTCAGTGAAAGCTATTTCTACACAACTATTCTTAGCTTGGGATTGTTCTTTTTTGTTCATCGAACTGATTACTTCATTGTTAGTCGAGATAAGAGTCGTGTTGTGTTTTTGATGTTTGCTCATTTTAAGTCAGCTCCAAATCAACCCACAACGACGCAATCACTAAGTTCTTTGTTGTACTTTTTCTTCACGCTTTACCGAGGTCATTTTTCACTACTGGAAGTTTGACATATGCTCATTTCCTTTTGAAATCCCATAAAATGGGTGTAATTTATGTGCGTTATGGATGCCATGATCTGAAGTACTTAATTGGCTATGATAAGTTATTACTTTCCTTTAGAACACGGAGTGTGAGATGTTGATCTCTACGATAATGCGAATAGTCGAGAATGAGCGAAATTTGTGGCGCCGTGCACTTGCATTAGAGGTGATATTCAAGATTATCGGTCAACCTGATCTCCTCCTGTAAGACCTGTTTTGTTTAATTACTTTATTTGTCAGGGTCGTATTTCACCATTGTGTTTGTCATTGTTTAGGGATATTTGTTTAAAGTTCGATATGATGGAACCACCATCTCGAATATTCTTCTCTCTGGTCACTACAGTAAGTACATTTGTACAAACGACGCTCCTTACCCCAAATTCCCGTAAGTCCATTTAAATAAATCTACTAACTATTAATCAGTAGAGGATAACTTATAACTTTTCCAATTCATTAGATCGAGAATCGGTGGGATCTGTTTCGACGGGATCTCAAATCACCCAGAAACCATCTTTTATCTACAGAGGAGTCAGTCATTATGTATCCGACATACAAAAGTTTGCACTGTAAGTTGTTATGTTCCCACATTTATTAGAACCCGCTATTTTGGCAAAATTTACCAGGTATTAAAACCATGAGGGAAATTTACTCTACTGATTTTATATTTGATGTGGAAAGGAGAATGAACATTTAAAGATTTAGCTGTGAAAAGTAAAGATATCTTTTTTGCTACATTTCACTCTTAAAGCCATGTTTCCTAGCTTAGCAGTTTCTCTATTGCTTTGCTGCCACATTTATTGTCCCATTCGGACAATTTTAGGTTGGAAGTTTTGGATAGACATGAAGCGCCTGTACTTCCTGAGGGCTATTCTCTCAGAATGACAGTCAGTTGTCTAGTTCAAATTGTCTGGTCTCTGCAACACTTGATTCGGGAGGCAGTTAAAAATTGGGAAAAGGAGCCCTCTAAAGAGCCTCCGGTGGAATTCAAAATGCTGTCAATCTCATGGACTGCAATCTTGCCTGCACTTTCTCTTCTACTTGAAGCTTGGTATGATTGAACATCTCATAGGAAATTGCCTAATCACATTGAACTATGACTCAACTTTGTGCCCACTATTACAGTGCTGACGAAAAGCTCACAGATTCTTTCCTTTTGGCGGTGACTTCGATGGTTGTGCTTAGCAGCTACTGTGGTGTTGTTGATGCACGAGAAACCTTCCTGGCCACTCTCTGCAAATTTGCTCTTCCATCTCTCTCCGTCCTCTCAGAGAAAAGTTAGTCATTATTTGCGCTTCAAATATTTATTAAACACAGTTATTACTTTATAGTTCTTTTAAATCCTTGGCTTCTCGTCTATTATCGTTATTTTTCTTTTATCATTATTTATTTCCCCTTTTTAATTTTTTTCTTTTAAAGTAGTAATATTAAGCGCAAATTATGTGACACTCTTAGGTGTAAATGACTTCTCTGCAAGTTTGATAAATATTTGATGTCTTTGGGGTTTTAGGTACGATATGCTTTAAGTGGGGATTTATTTTAACCGAAATTAATTATTAGGCAGTAAGTAGTATAAGCAAGAATAAGATCTTATAGTACGAACATTTATCTGTAAATTGAGAGAGAGAGAGGAAACTCTTAACTTCTTCTTTCTCTAAATCAGCCAAGGAGAAAATCCAATTGTGTATAATTTTTAAATCCTTCCCTTTGAAAATAATTGAATTTTACTATTTCTCTACATCGTTATTGAAACTCTTGCTTTTCCTTCGATTTGTTGATCTTCTATGAATTATGAAATATAGTTCGCATTGGCCAGTAGCAGAACCTATGATTTCTGTCTTCTCTGGCTAGAAACTTGGATTTTAGATCACAAAAGGCCATTGAACGGATGGCATAAAGGCCTTAGGATAAAATGAAATGGAAATCCAAAGATAAGCTATCTTTAAATAGGGCTGAATTCAGCCAACTTTAAACCTGAATGTGCTGATAAATTTGTTCTCTTAACGAAAATGTTGTTAAAGAAAACATCGTTTTAGTTTAAGGTTTGTACATTTTTGGTGAGAGTAATTACTGATTGGAGTGCTTTTTCGAAAGAGTATCGCATTAGTTTGATGCTAAAATCACAGTATTATGTCATTAAAATAGATTTTTTAATAATCTTTCCGTATTGGTTTTAATTCTTAATCGGTTTTTTATTTTTTTGTCCTCATTCAATTACGTAGAAGTTTAGTGCTCTCAGATTGATTTCCTATTCGTTGATCTTATTTTGTCATGCCTATCTATTCACTTCTCCCTCGCTTAACTAAAGCTAATAATCTGCAATAAAAATCAATTCCTGCGTTAGATCAAGTGCTGGCCTTAAATTCAAGTTGGTTTTAGTCTCAGTTCAAAACTTGATTTCTAATTATGTGGTTTCATTCCTGTTTTAAGAAATCTTGGACCAGTGCCCAAAAAATATTCATTTGGCGTTACTCAATTTTGGTTATTCAATTACTGCACTCTGTTCTTACTTCTCTCTCATCGATCTTACTCTTTTAGAGATTTTTTGTATATTCGAGAATATACCTTGAGTTTTACACTAGTACTAAGTTTTCGGTCATTTGTACTAGTTAAAAACTGTCTATTTTGGGCTCAATTCTGTTGCTTCTCCCTCATTTCTTCGGTAAGTATCAGTACTTATGGAAAGGTGCGTAGTTTTTCTTGTAACTTCTTCTCCACTTGCTACTATTTTCGAGCAAATCGAATGCACTAGAACAAAGTAGTACCATATGAAATGAAATAAGGTGCGCTTAAACAGGAGAATTCATGTGAAATACAAAAAACATCACTCTTTTTGAACAAGTCTGTTTAGTCATGTTTGTACATTTTGGTTGATAATAATTAATGTTTGATTATGCAAAAAGAGGTCCCTTGTGAATACTGAAAGAAACGGTAATATTGTTTATTTATTTAAAAATGGTTATTTCGTGGTAAGTAATGCAAGTGATTCGACTGGCCAACGTGCTCTGCATCTTGTAGATAGAATTAACTCCATGAATCTGTTCATCAGTTTCAGAAATTTGAGTATTGGAACTATACTCCTTATGTAAACACGGACAACTCAACGCTAGTCTAATTCAAATAAAGTGGTACTTTTGATGCCATGAATTCTCTTTCTACTTCTTTTTGATCTCCAAAGCTCTCTCAATTCCCATTAGACTCGCTTGTTGCTCACTGTTATTCAGATGCTTTCATACAATTCAAACCTGCTAAAGTAAAACGAAATGCAATGAATAGCACCTTTTATCCATGTCTTTATCTCTTATCCCCACTCTATGCTTCAATTGATGTTTCCTTGTGTTTGCATGCTTTCTCATGCCACCTAATTGGTTGATACATTTTTCTCTTTTTTTCGCAAATTTCTTAATTTGATTTTTGTGTTTCCTGTGAAAATTTTAGGTAAACACTCTCCTAATTGCTCTTAGGGAAAAATGGACTATGAATCAACTTGCTTTCTTTATCTGCGTTCAGCGATGCAAGCAGAGAGATTCTTTTGTCAAATTATGATTTTAGTGCTCAAATAGGTTCAATTTTTGCTTTATGAACTTAAATAAGTCTTTTTTAGGTTAAAACTACTATTTGGAAAGTTCTGTTCCTAATGTTTTGATGCTTTTATAAGTCTACTTAAAAACGCCCAGTAGTGTTTATCCAAGCAAATTTATTGTGTTTCTGTCGGAACGATGGCATTCTGATTTTTTTTGGGCAGAGAACGTTTAGAGACCCTATATGGAATTTTAATTAGCCCAGTGTTAATTACATTAATGCATCAAGCTAACTTATGCTTCGTTTTCCACCTTTTTATTACAATATCAAATGAATTTCTTTTTGTACTAATTCAAAGACCGTTTTTTATTATCAACGTTTTACGCTCTCAAATTTTCCTTAAGATTTATCAAATTCAAGTTTTTTATTCTCAAAGATAATGAGCTTTTTTCATTCCTCTTCAATCCTGTTTACTTTCGCCCCTTATTTTCATTTATAAATTTTAAAGGCGTTTTAAATTCCAAAAATGCTTCTCTTCACCACTCCTAATGAATAGCAATAAGAATATAAATAATGGTAAATATGTGTGGTCTTCTAAATGTTGTTTGCTTTCCTGAGTTTTCTTCAAATTTGTCATATTTTATTATGCAAAATTTGTTATTTGTCAATTCGTTTTTCCCAATTTTGAAATAAGTAAGTATGCCCTTTTTTTAATTCGCATAACTCACTACAATTGTGACTTTGCTTTCTGTAAAATTTGAACTTAAGTTGGCTATGCTATCGATTCTGTGGAGCTAATGCTGTAACCTCGGTTTCCACAAATAATTTTCCTTTGTAGTTACATATTCTCAATTAACGTTATATTCACTTTCGTTCATCTGATTGAACTATCCATAAGCTCCCCGTGTGCATCGACTTCTCATTTTGACTAGGGTGTCGGAAAGAATTATTATTAAGTGCGCGAGTTTGTATTCGCATTGATTTTTTATTACCCTAAAAACCACTAAGTCATTTATTTCACTTTAAACTAACTCGAATGCGCTCATTGCACAGCATTTCTATTGACTTATTACTGATTATTACTCTTCTTATTCTTTTGTGGCATATATCTTGTTTGCGTGTCTCGTTCAAGTGATATAGTGATTGATATGCCTATCTGTTTTTCGAGGCCAATGTTAGATGCTTATTTCTCTGCTGTTTAAGTATCATCGCGTCCTACCTCCTAGTTCTACCCTTCTTCCCTCTCCTTCACCCATATCTGATTTTCAGACACTGATTTCTTATTGGTTGCCCTAACCTTAGATCACACAATGAATGACGTTGTATGAAACAATCAACGCCTCAAGCCTAATTGACTTCTTCCGTCTGTCAAACTGGACGATTTTCTTGTATTACTGACGTCTCTTTCTCCCTTTCTTTCCAATTCCCTTTACTTCCTCTTTTTCATTTCCACCCGTCTTTTATTGTCATTAGTTCAATGACGATATTTCCAATCTAACTTGGCCAATTCTGAAAGTAGTTGTACTTAGGGGTTTGAGCGGTTTTATGATCTATTAAACAGCATGCTGGCCGAATGCGATTTTTTCATAATACATGTTGTGGAATATCAGTTATGAGCTCTGCTTAACTTGTGGCGTACTTTCTCTTTCACAAAATTTGTAAGGTTCGTTTGAGTATAATTTAATTTAAAAAATTTACATCAAATGGCAGGCGTTTTGATAGTTATCATTAGCCCTTTAGTTGACTTCAGACCTCACAGAGGGGGAAGGAGCATCAAAGTGAAAAAAGTCGAGGGGGAAGGAGCATCAAAGTGAAAAAAGTCGAGGGGGAGGGGAGCAGAAGAGTGTTTCAAAGATGTAAAAGAGACAGACACAAAGGTGGAAAACATCAAAGTGAAAAAAGTCGAGAGGGGGAGGGGGGGGGAACAAAAGAGTGTTTCAAAGATGTAAAAGAGACAGACACAAAGTTTGAAGAGTGTTTCAAAGATGTAAAAGAGACAGACACAAAGGTCGAGAGTAGGGTAAGGCGAGTACTGTGAAAGTGGTAAAATTTGACATGCAGTTGTGCCATGGTAGTTTGAAGTGAGAAGTCAACTGCCGGTTAATAAACTTTTTTGCCGTATGAGTATACGTTGCCCAGGGTGCGCCACGTGGAGGTAAGTCTATCGTACACCACGATTGAGTATAACTAAGGTATCACGAATTGAAAGTTCTTATTAAAAAAAATATATTTTCGAGATATTATAGAAACCAATTCAAATATCTACTTCGCTAAACTGCATTAAGCAAGCATAGTCAACTGCTTTCCTTCAATCTTGATGAATTTTACTTCGGCCTGTTGTTCGTTAACACTACTTTTATTCGATCTGAAAACGCACATCTACTGTTTGCAGCTCACTAATTTCCATTTATTCTAATCACTGAACGACGACTGTCTGTATTATCTCCCGTTTGCTTCTTTTTCAAATAATTTCCTCTTTGTTTTACAGACCTTTTAGTGCCTTAACTATTAGTTAATTAGTCACCTTTTTGTCGTAGGCAAAAACAGACGTTATCGTGATGTATTAACCAACTGGGAGGGGATTTTGTTCAAGCTATTTGAGATAAGAGAAAATTAATTTTTTTTTCAATTTGTTTTATTAATTTATGCTACGCATTTAAATCTATTAGATTAATTCAAGCTCAAAGTAAGAAAGTTTGGAGAGAGGGGGGAGGGTAGGGTGGGGGGTCAAGCCTTTGGTGCTTTTTCTGAAGAGGTAGTGCCTAGCCTCAAAGATGGTTTGAGGTTATTGAATTTCATCGTGTTGGGAGTCGCAGGCTCGAATATTTTTCTGCTTAAATAATGTTGATGAGATCGTAAGTTTTGATATTTCAAATTCCCTTTCTCTTTGAAAAGTTGCCAACAAGAAATGTAGCCTATTATCAAATAACCTAAAATGCCCTATTGTTGTTATTATTCAGAGAAAGCAGATGGGTGGTATACATTTTGGGGGGATAAATTTCGGCAAGCAGAATTTGAAGTCTTGTGAACTTTCGCCAAAAACCGGACTCGTCAGGATGTGCGCACTCTACTTAATTACTAATTGAGTTACTAGACATGTCGGTTCCAGAAGAGGTGATGACCTCATCTATGATCTCCTAACTTAATAATTAATTTACTTTTAAAACATTGTTATTCTGTTCAAAATTCTACGAAAATATTGGAGTTTCTCACTTATACTTCACTGGTAGCAATATCTTACTTAATAGTGCAAATTTGACCAGTTAATTTCCTACCACCCTCAGAATATTTTTGTGTTTTTTTGAAATTTGTAACTTTGAAGATCAAAATCTCTGGAGGTTCTTGTTCCATAAAAATTCCCTTATTTACGTATATGTCAAATTTTCCGTATAAACTCTGGTTTTTTTCAACCCCCTGGTAAGTCGATTGATTTACTTTTAAAGATTTACTTCATTTCTATCTTATTTTAGTGTTAATAAAGTGAGCTCTAATTATAAATATAAAATATTAATAAAAATTAAAACAGTAAAAGATTATTAGGCATAATATCCGGCAATTTTCAGTATGTGTGCTCGAATTTTTTTTTGATAACTGCCACGCTTTCAGTGCCTTTTTCAGTCGATATCAAGTAGAATTGAATATGTTTGCCAATTGGGTCTAATTCGAAACTATTACATTTATATTTCCTGAGTACAATCAATGTCTTTTTGGGATCAAATCCCTCAAGATTTATTTAGCCTATTATCTAACCTTGTAATTAAATTATTTTTGTCAACCCCCTTTATGATAACGCGTTCTTACGCTTGGGCTCAGAAGGCCTAGATTTTGGAAGAAATTCTAATTCATCTACTCATCAGCTAACGTAAATTTATATGAATAGAGCGAGATAGACTTACCTCCACGTGGTGAACCCTGGGCAACGTATTTTCATACGGCAAAAAGTCTATTAACCGGGTAGTTGACCTCTGACCCCACTGTATGTCATATTCGATCACTTCCACAGTACTACATCAAAAATTTTATAAATTTTCAACCTTTGTCTTTGAAACACTCTTCTGCTCCCCTCCTCTCGACTTTTTCACTTTGATGTTCCTTCTCCTCTCTGTGAAGCCTGAAGTCAACTAATGGGCTAATGATAACCATCAAAACGCCTGCCATTTGATATAAATAAGTAAATATGAATAGGGCGACAACGGGTTCGATACCCCCAGGGTGAAAGTTGCAGTTGTGTGAGGTTGTCCAACTCCCCTGATGAATAGTCCCTCGAAAAGTGTATTATCAATCGAACAGGCTTAGTTCAAATTAACTGTTGACAACACAGAGGGAATGTAATGACATGGATAATCGCGATTAGATTAC
>UZAE01013862.1:8149-18470 GCA_900617975.1 Rodentolepis nana | reverse complement strand
GTAAATGCGTGATTGAAGAACACAGGTACCCCCTCCCCCTCCCCCATCCATATAAGTCGCATTCTATTGTCACTGTTGGCAAGCTTCCTTTCTCGAAAGAACTAAAAGAGCACTAGACAGATGCGGGAAGTGTGCAGTTAATATCAGAAGTGACATCCAGTAGTTAAAGCTTATGAATGAAAGCACGATTATGAAGAGTCTTCTCACCCTTTGATTGAATTTGGATGGGCTTCACAACTTCAACCTTCACAAACTTAACTGTCATACCACCAAAACGACACAATTGCACTTCTTAAGAAGGGGATATTCTCAATCGGGGTGATCATAGATTTTCTTGTCGGCTTTCCCGAGAATTGTGACAACTAGTGTAAGCATAACTCGCATCATTGCAGACAATGGTTTAATCTCCACAGGTTAACTATTTGTAGAAATAGCCTTACTCCATTAACAGTCTTATCAAATATGTATTTATTTGATTTGACGATATTTTATTTACCGTCTTCCTCAATTCCCTAATAATGGAAGCATTTATTTGTGTTATGGTTGAGTGTGAGTGTGTGAGTGTGTACGGAGCATAGTATGGGTCTGTATTAATGTTGCGGGTCATACGGATAGAAGTGTTGTTTTGTCGGGTAGCTTTTGGAGCTGGTAAGATTACTTGCTTGTCTTGGGTCATTGTATATTAACGTATTATTGAGTCAAACCTGAATTTGAATTAGTGACTCCAAAACGAAATTATTAGGCTTAGTCAAACTTAGTGATCATCTGAACAACAAGTAGGACTTTTGGTTCCAAACAAATACCTCCCCCCACTCCTCCGACCTCCCCCCCCCCCACTACTTTCCTTCACACAACTGGATGTCCATATGATTGGGTGATATCATATGACTGTTTGGAGCGGTGCAAATCATCAAAAAGGACTTTTGCCATTGACGTGAGGTCCTTTTGATGATCTTTTTTCAATTCTCTTGAATTATACTTCATTATTATTGTTATCCGCCTTAAAACTGGATAACTATAGCATTGTTGGTTGTGGGAGAGCAGGTGGATAACTTAATCAACACTGTTGAGAGTCCTACTTCCCATTTGATTTGAATTCGGATAGTACGATATTTGCAGAATGAAGAAGTGAAGTTAAACGATTGGAAGTTAAAGGCGTCCTCCCTAGACACATTCTCGTCTACATTATCCAGAGCTTGTTCACTGGCGGGTTAGTTAGGTGGTCGATCCAACTAATTTGACTGGTCTTCTTTTCCATTCCAAGTTAGAGAACTCAGAAATGTGAAATTAGCTGCCATCACCACTAAACTCTATTGTTGCATAGAATATTTTGCGATTATTTCCTGAACTACAAGCGTATCAATGCAAAGTGGAGGAAAATTACTTGTTGCACACTTTACTACATAATCCTATTACACTTAAAATTCAATTTTCAATTTTGAAACGAAAATTCTCACGAAGATTATTTGAGTGGGGTGAGGTGGGGTGGGATGGGAATGGGAAGTGATGGGGAGTGAACGGAATTTTATATTTATTGATTCGAGATAACATTGTGCGTCATTTTTGTGAATCCTGGAAAATCTATGACACACCCTAGGATATTGATTGTAATGAGCAAGTTCATCAACATTAACAATAAATTTGATGATATACAGTGTGATGTCTGATAGAGTTTCTGATAACATTCAACACCCTCTCATAATGACTCATGACAACATGCAGACAGATGACTAGCAGTCTGAGTACCTCCGCACATTTCCGATATATCTCCAACTCCAGATATGTGCTTGCTTTTCTCTTCCAAATGAAATACAGTTAGTTTTGAACAACATCAGTACAAATGAGTCCAAGCCAGTAGTCTGAGACGTATTCACTTGAAGCCCTCGATTCGCTTATTATTTTCGGGTTGAAACTAAACAAGTTGTGTGTTGTCCAGTGTTTCCAGTCCATGTCTTAAACGCAGAATGACGAATGTCTGAACTACTTTCAATCAGCGGGATCCTACCGCCATGTCTCTATCGGCGTGTCAATCACAAGGCTCCTTTGAAAAATCCCACCCATCAATCGTCGTCTCATTTTCACCTCCACATTCCCTATTCTTTGCCAACTCTCTCCAAGCCATTCCAATTGTCTACTGTTTTTGTTCATTTGTGAATATGAATGCGTATTTACAGGGAAGGTTCCCATTGAGAAGTTATGCCATTATTCTCCTCTAAATACCATTTTGACAGTTTCTATAATTACTTCATTACCTTTCATTATTGCCCACGAAATTGCAAGTAGGAGGATATGAATGATTTGCTGCTAAGTCACTGCAGATGGTCCAAATGGGTTGGTTACAGTGTCTGTCTTATTGCACTCTTCTCTATAGATTGCCTTAAATGTTTACTTCGTTACAACTGCACTCCCACAGCATGATAACACGACAGGACCCAAATCACCAATTCAAAGTAAGACTCACGGTTGCTCAACGATTGGTCGTTTTATTCTATCAGTCACTTGCACCCCTGCTGTATATAAATTTGTTTGAAGTACATGGAATGAAGAGAAGAGGTTTTGATGGGTGAAAATAGCTGAATCGGAAATTAGAAGAAAATTTTGAACAGTGTTATACAGAGGTGTTGGCGAAAAATGACTTTCATATAAACTGTGCATTCAAATCAATGCAATATTCATTAGGGCTTAAGAAAAGTTATGCAATTTGTTTCGTTTGAATCACTTCATGGAGTAATTATGATAGATAAGGCGAAAAATAGTGTGATAGTGAGCAATTGTGCACTTCATAGCGAATGCATTTTACACACTGAATTAAAATAAAAGAAAAATAGTTTGGTTTAGGGAGAATAGAAGATACCAAATTAAAATAATAAAACATTCAATTAGATTCAAATAATTCATTTAAACAGTTATATACAATATATATTCATTTATAATTAATTCTTAAACAATTTAAATGCATTTTTAAGAAAAGTGTGAATAACTTCCTAAATGTAACAATAATTATTCTGCATTAGAATGTATGATTCAGACAGATGAAGCCAAATTCAGCAGTATTGTGTTAATTTTGCCAGTCTCTCAATATTCCATTTGCAACTTGTCGGTCTTTAGGTAGGAGGTATAAGGTGTAATTTGGAAATTGGTGGTATTTGACTTTGTCATTCGTAAGGTTTGTTTGCATGATTGGAAATATATCTTTATCATAGGTAAGCAGAATTTTCTGGATTTGGATCTTCTTTTCTTGTGACATCCCTCCAGCATTATACCGAAGGATCTATAGAGTTTGTGACTCCCCCTGACAAGGGAGATTTCTCTTATTGGAGTTTCTTTTCAGGCTGGTCATAATAAGTTGAAGTCAACTGCCAAGTTATAGACTTTTTACTCTATGAGTATACGTTGTCCAGGGAGCACCACGTGGAGGTAAGTCTATTGCACACCCCTTGCAATATATATATATATATATATATATATTATTTTTAAATAATTTATATTCATTGTAATGGATAATGTTCGATTGATTAAAGTACAAAGTATTTAATAAAAAACTAATTATTTTTGAGGAGGCTTAGAATATGTGATTTGGACAGATAGAGGCAAAGTTTAGTGATATTTTGCTAATTTTTGTTGAATTTTGGTTTATAAACCATGTGTCTCCTTCCCAAAGACTTCTGTGAGTCCATTTGCCCTATTTTCTTTAAATGAAACAAAGTTAATTTGAGTGAATTATAAACGTGTAATATTTTACCTATCAACATGTTGACTGCTATATTTGCGCACTCAACACTCACTCTGATCTTGCTATGGCTCATTGTGAACACGAGCAACGAATTACTCAGAGTGTTGTAACGCAACTCTATATGATGTGTTTAATTTCAATAGCACAGTGACTGTCAAAGGAAAAGCATTACCTGAGTCCCATGTGAGGAGATGAACCACAGGCTCTAGTTTTAGCAAAGTGTCTTTTTCCCGGCAACGAATTCAAGGCTTCCTATTAAAGATTTAGGTGTGATTAAGAGGAGGTCAAATTCAATTCATCTGCTAAAAGAACTCGTGATCACACCAATTGGTGGGTGTCAAATCGAACTGCTAATATGAAGAGGGAATTCACGTCCCAGGCATCAGATGATGACACCAACCGTTTAGATTTAGCAGGCAAGGCTTATTTCAATGACCACTTCATAATCTTCCTTCACTTTTCTAGTTATGTGCGAAATCGCAAAGGTGTTGTGCTTTATGAATGTCTCTTTAAACTTTAATTTTAATTTAATTTTAAGCAAGTTGGAGCAACTGACGTCAGTCCCTGTCGGGTGTGTCAATGAATGCATTTTCTAAGCCCTATTGCTGTGGATCACAAAGTTTTATCACCTTTAGACAAAGGGATCCCACGAGCACTCTTAGAGCCTAGAAGGTGCGGCGTACAACTTCGCGTAGGTAGGGAGTGAGGTTGTGAGTGAGGAGAACACACAGATAACTTCCAATCAATAGTCCTCGGTAGGTTTAGTTATTAATATCAAATGGCAGGCTTTATGGTAGCTACCATTAGTTAACTTCGGACTTCACAGAGAGGGGGAACATCAAAGTCGCAAAAAGTCTTGAGAAGGAACAGAAGATTTAATAAAATACATAAAAGAGGCAGACGTAAAGATATATAAAATGTAAGATGCGTATCGTGGAAGAAGTCGAATATGATATACAGTGGGGTCGGGGTAGTTTGAAGTCAGAAGTCAACTTCCAGCTAATAGACTTTTTTGCCCTATGCGTATACATTTCCTAGGGGGCTCCACGAGGTGGTATTTTATATCACACATCCCTCGCTTGGCCTATCGATTCCCTCATTTTAATATAATGACTAAGCTCCTTGCCTGTACACACACCACGTACACACGTCCACACAACCCTAAATGAGCGTGTTCCATGTGATACGCCTGTTTAAACTCTACCCTTTGCGGGAGCTTTTCTTTCCAAGAATAAAAGGTTACTGTGCATAGTCAAGGCTTATTAATGCGGCATTCCTCAACAACGCGCTGTGTTGAATTAGTCAAAAATGTGGACCTTGCACTTTTTGATTACTGTTGTGTACTAAAATTATTTGGTCATGTGTTAACTTATTCTTTTTCTTCCACACCCCAGTGGTTTTATTCTCAAAATAGGCACTTTTGACAAAAAATTTTAAACTTTTTCTAGGTAATTACAAGATCACTTTAGTTCTCTTATGTTACGAGAATAGGGGAGATTGAAAGTTTAATTTTTGTTATTATCAATAAGTGGTTTAAGGAGATTGAAGTAATTTGTGTGTCAAGTTGAATTTGAGAAAATGATTAAATTTTACAATTTTCGTTAACCTATTACTTCAGTTTTCCTTCTAGCTTTGAAAAGAATGAAAGTGAAGACCAATTTTGACAAACAGCACGCAGTTGTTTTGGAGTCAAAATATATAGAAAGACGTCCTATAATTGGTTCGTGAAGGGACGACAGCAATTCGACCACAACGAGTACGAGAAACTTTGTGTGTCGTGAAGTGCAAGATATTGAGATGCTAACACTGAAAGTAAGAACTGGATTGTAGGTGTGAAAGTGTTAACAGTATCATTCGAGAAAATTTATCGTGTTGTACAATATGTCAGGATGTTATATCAAAGGGCACTTGAAAGCAAGAATTGACAAGTAAGTAAGTAAGCCATCAAAAATGTTGCTATTAGAAGGGGTTCAAACCAGAAACCTCGCCAGTTCAAAGTGGATTGCAAACCATAGAACATAAAATGTATTGAACTGTAGTAGGAATTTACAGAGAAACTTCCTATAGCCATGGTACGTTTAGAAGAGCAAACAAGACAGAAAGTTGGTCCAAATATATTAAAACCATCAATGGTTTATCCGCATTAACTACTTCCTTCGTTGAAACAATGTGATTTTAGCCTTGGTTTGCACCGCGTTCAATAAATGCATTGCCAGGAAC
The DNA here is from genome assembly GCA_900617975.1 of Rodentolepis nana. NCBI lineage: Eukaryota > Metazoa > Platyhelminthes > Cestoda > Cyclophyllidea > Hymenolepididae > Rodentolepis > Rodentolepis nana. Next base: position 12,517 of record UZAE01013862.1, on the reverse strand, counting down.
TTGTTACACCTCAGAGACAAATCCCCATTTGTCCACCATCGTGTGGATTTTTCGCAAACCTGTGGATCAAGTGGACTTGCTAGGAGTGAAGGGTTACGGCAGTTAGGTTGTAACTTGGCAGCGTCTCTGAGCCATTTTAGGAGGAACTGATAAAGCTGTTGTTGTCAGTGCAAAAACATGTCTTTTTAATTTTTTTCCCTTGAGCCTTGATATTTCTTCCAGTTTCTATGCCATCATGTAGGAATCAAGTTTATTGTCAAGACTCTATTTTAGTTGAAATCTCTAAAAGACTCGAATATGCTTTCACTGAAGAAAAGAAAAGAATTATTACCTAGAAATAAATATTAATTGACTGAATAAAGAAATGCATCCATTTGCAGAAATTTCGATTTCAAAGATAGCGCTGTTCACCTCCAGTTGGGGTAGGCCACCGACAGTATAATTCAGCGCGAGTGAGTTACAGCTTCCTCATTGTTCGATGAAGAGAAATGGAAGCACATGTAAAAGTGTTAGCAATACTACTTGACTAAAAAGAAATATTTTTCCGTATCTTAAAGTTATTATTAGTGAAAATATGGATTCTTTCGTGTAATTTTGAAGGAAGTTCTGAGCTGAAATGTTTAACAAAACTGCTAAAGACGTTTAGTTCAATTGAACCACAAATGTATTTTTCGGAAAGATTCGAATTTGTAATTGTATACTTAGAAATTAACAGCAGTACAAATTTTTCTGCCAAATTATATGAAATAATGCTTGCCTCGACATAAGTGTTAAAGAGTAGGCTCAGAGGATAAATTGCTGCAGATAAATACCTCATAGTCCATGGACGTCTCTAAACAATTTATTATACTGCAGTAAAATAGATACTACTGAAATAGATTCAAACGAGGTACCCGAATTTCTTAAATTAGAATGCCTTGCATTCTTGTAGACAAGAGTAGGTGCCTTAAAAACGAGTTTACCGGGAAGGTTCCCACAGAGAATTCATACCATTATCCTCCTCTAAGTACATTTTAACAGTTTCTATAATTACTTCATTACCTCTCATTATTAACAACGAAATTGCAACTAAGAGGATGTGAATGATTTGCTGATATGCACTGCAGATTGACCAAATGGGTTAGTTACGGTGCCTGGTGTGACAGACTCTTAAGTGGCCTCCAATGTTTACTTCGATACAACTGCACTCCCACAACACGATGATACGACAGGACCCAAATCACCAATTCAAAATTAGACTCAAGGTTGCTCAATGATCGATCGCTTAATGTTATCAGTCACTTACACCCCTGTTATAAATAAATTGATTTGAAGTACATGGAGTTAAGAGAGGAGGAAGTGGAAGGTTGGAAATGCGTAATCGGTAAATAAATAAAAAGTTTGGATGGAAAATAATCGAAACAATGCAACTTTTGTAAGTTTTTATTTAAAGTGAAGAAAAGTGTTTTGCCTGGGTACTCAAACCTGTGGAGATAGTTTTGACAGACAAGAAAAAAAACATTGTCTGAGGGTGTGCATTTAATTATTCTTTGCTGTGAAGCCAGCATTAAAATGTGCTTAACATATCGCGTTAAATTAAAAATGAGACAAATTGAGGGGGAATAGGTGAAACGAAATTGAAATATTCAATTTATTTACATGATAAAGTGAATGATATAGTGCATGGAATTTTATCATCTTTGAACAAAGGAATGTCACATGCACTCAGACAGATTAGAAGGTGCGGGCTTGCAACTTGGCGTAGGAACTAAAAGCGGCGGTGAACGCGGAGAACATACAACCAACCACCAACCAACTGTCCTCACTTATTATACTAATTATTAGCCAACAGTAGACTTCGTGATTGATATAATAAGCCATTTTTTTGACTTCGGGCTTCACGGTGGGTAGGAACATTGAAATCACAAAATTTGAGATGGGGAACAGAAGGGTGATTGACAGAAATTAAAGATATTTAGAGACACAAAGGTAGAGAAAATGGTGAGGTGATTTGAGTTGAGTACTGTGGAAGTAGTCGAATATGGCATAGAGTCGAGTTATGGTAGTTTGAAGTGAGAAGTCAACTGACGATTGGTGGACTTTATGCCGCATGAGTATACATTACCCTTGATGCATCACGTGCAGGTAGGTCTATCGCGCACCCCTCGTTTGGTTTATCAAACCCACCATATTAATATAACGACTATGCTCCTAGTCTGAGCACACAGAACTTACCCACAATTCCAAAAAAGCGTGTTCAACGTGATATGTCTGATTCCTCTATAGCTTTGCGTTAGCTTATCTACTTTTGGGAGTCTTTGCAATGATAGAAGAATATGCCATAGAGATTACTGAGTAGAGTCAAGGCGCATTAAAGCAGAATTTGGCAACTATGCGCAGGATTGGAAGGCGTTGAGAAAGATACAAATGTGGTCTTTAAAATCCTTTGCAAATTAGATAATTTTTCTTCCACATTGCTCAAAATAGACACTTATAAGGAAAAAATTTAAATTTTTTCTAATTGATTGGATTATGACATAAATTATCCAACATTACGAGGATAAGAGAGTTTGCTTAATGAAATTTTATAGGCAATTATCCTTCCATTGGATTGATCACATGACCCACAAATACTGGAAATCCATTGTCAGTGACTATGAAAAAGAGGAATGGATGATCGGCATCAATACAGGGCACACGTGTCTTTGTCACGATCGAAATTCCTGTGGCTGTGGCTGCTTCGGCTCCTTCTTCGTTCATCTACAGTGGCACACTATTTTAATGTGTAAGAGTTGGGAGGAAGTTTGATGGTGGCCTTGTGCGCACATAATTCGGGTTCACATTCGTGGTGGTTCGACTACTTGATTTCCTGATTGAGGTTTGCATACAACCATAGTCTCATCCCACGGATTCTGCACAACGATGGACTTATCATCGAGTTTCCTCGAGAGCGATGTTTTTGGTAAGCTGGTGGGTCGTTCATTTATGACTCTTAGTTTAAAATATATTGTACGATGTGAGAGTTAGTGAAGGTGTAAACAAGAATGGTTGAACCGTTTGTGTAGGATTTATATTTATTATCTGGTTAATTTAATGAAGTTATTAGGTAAAGGAGCCAGCAATGTTAGCTCCTTGCAGTTCTCCTTTGCAGAAGATGGTGATTTTTGGCTCCTGTTTTGGATGAATGATTAAAACAACTTGTTTATTTCCTGGTGTAGATATCGAAATCATCTACTTATGCTTCATTTTTATATTGCTGGAGGCAATGATGTGTTCTGTAAGAATTCAGGGAATATTTCCCTACCGCGGATTGAAGTCATCTTTGAGATTTGGGGGTTCTTTGTGGAGTCCACTTGAGTAAGTGTAGAACAGCTTGGTATTGGATTCTTCCACATCGTTTATGCTAGCAAAGGATTGCTTGTGGCATAGGAACTGAGGTGTAGTTGCTACAGACAGTTCTCCAAGGAATCAAATGAAGAACTGACAACAATTTTTTTGAGTATGCCATAACAACTGCCTTCTGGTGACTAGAGAGCAATGTCAATTTTCGTTGTGCCGCTATAAGTTGGAAAAGGTGAGAAGGTAAGTTAGAACCGTGTTCTCTGCTCATGAATGCCTCGTACTTGGAAGTTCTTTCGTGGGTCACAAACATTGTAGGAGTGAGAGAAGCTTCCATTGTATTTACTTCAGGATCTTTGGCTCCGAGAGAAGACAAAGGAAGTGGTTCGACACGGAGAATAACAAGAGGAGGAACGGAACGACCATGTTCAGGTGAACTGTACTGCGGATACTGCTCAAATAAACTGCTACAAAGCAATAACAATGATCTCTGCATTAAACAGTTTTTAGCCTTAGATGAGCTAAGCATAACGTATCCAGAAGAAGAAACAGAGTTTAGACTTTAAGCACAATTAAATTAATCTTACCGTGCAGTTACTATTGACTGATGGTTGGTTGAGAAATTTCTGCAATCAGGACCAAACATGTACGCTCTTCAAACATGGAGTGACTTCCAAAAATCAGATATGTTAGCGTATAGTTTAATAAAGCACATATGCACTAAGGGAATCGAACACTGATAAAAATGACAAAGTCACGAGAAAAGCCCTTGCTGTGAGCAATCTTTCATGGTTGAAATAATTAACAATGTTGATGATGGTATTCCAAAATACTCATATCCGCNCGCTCAGGCATTGGGAAGTGCAGAGTTGGGAACTAACAAAGACAGTTTGCAGACACCGAATAAGAACTATCTGGTAATCGATGGTGGCATTATTTCATTAGAGTTATCACTAGTATCGACCTGAAATGTCAGCTTGTGAAGGCTTCGACTTGTTCAAATCATAGATAATTTTTGATTAGTAGAAGGGGAATATTATCTCAAACTCC
>UZAE01013860.1:0-18477 GCA_900617975.1 Rodentolepis nana | reverse complement strand
AAATGGCAGGCGTCTTGATGGTTATCATTAGCCCTTTAGTTGACTTCAGGCTTCACAGAGAGAAAGAGAAACATCAAAGTGAAAAAAGTCAAGAGGGGGAGGGAAGAGAAGAGTATTTCAAAGATGTAAAAGAAAAAGACACAAAGGTAGAAAAAAAGGTGAGGTGAGTACTGCGAAAATAGTCGAATATGACATACAGTGGGGTGATGGTAGTTTGAAGTGGGATGTCAACTGCCAGTTAATAGACTTTTTTGCCGTATGAGTATACGTTGCCCAGGGTGCACCACGTGGAGGTAAGTCTATCGCACACTCCTGCTTTGACTGAATTAAGTCGAGTATAATTGTCAATTTCAGCTGAATTTAGTTCATTTTAAAAGTTCAAAATCCTGATTGGCTATACTAAATAACAATCGTGCAACGGTAATTAAATCTTTACACCTATGAGCATGTGCTTTCCTTCGCTTGTAGACAAATTCAATTAAATTCAGAAATAAGGAAGTACCACGGCATCCGACCCTTGGTCGTTAAAACCAATGTCATATGAAATTACTAATCTACTACTTTCAAAGCGCAGGCCCGCTTGAATGACTATTCCTATCACAATGTGAGCAATGCGGAAATAATTCTTCAAAACCCGAAATCTCTATATATTCCTTTTGCCCCCTTTCAGTAATGCTATCCGGAAATCTACACGGTGCATTGTAAAAATTGAGCCTTTATTAATTTCGTTTTTGGTTACATTAGGTGGAGGAAATTTACTCCCAATTTTAAATTGAATATTAACCAACAGTGCTTAGACTTGGAGTTTTTTACAAGGGGTTACAACATTGCAGTCTCGGCATAAATATGGCAGAATTTGCAACAAGGACTATTTGAAATGCAGAAATTGCTGGTCAAAATTATTTGAATTTGCCAATGGTACTGGAGGTATACAAGACCACCCACGAGGTGTTCTGTAGCATTCAAGCAACGGTGCAGAACATAATTCAAAGATTTAGGAGGTCCCCAAGGCTCTGATGTATTATCTCCGTCCAAATTGAACGATAAAATTAAAGCCAATTGCTTTATTATTACTTGCCCAGAACACGCAAAATTCTGAGGGCATTTTCTCCGGGCAACTTCATCTAATCATTTAAATTTTCAAAGCCTTCTCTTCCAGTTAGAGCAATCAAAAGAAAATACAACTACTTTGAATATGCTTGCAACCCTTGAGAGTCTAACCATTAAATAAATATTTCATGTTTTTAACACCTGATGGAAATTCTTGTCATATCTACATGTCAAAAGAATAATTATTGTGACAACCCATAGCTCAAAACAACTACGATTGACAACCTGTGAAAGCACCTGAAGGAAGGAAACAGCAAATGAGCCCAATTGGGAAGGGGGGGTAGTACAAGCAGGTAATTAACTCATGACAACACGAGTGTCTTACAAGCTTAAATTTCAGGAAACAGTGATACTTTCATGTACCCTTAATGGGAAGAATTCACTTTGAAGTGTCTTAACATTCATCTAATTGGTCTACTCCCAGGTTCATGAGTGAATGAGGATCTCAGTACAGTCTTCTAACGTCGTTTACATAGCCTAGATTAACTTTTAAGAATCAGTTGCATTCGATGATTCTGCAAGGGACAAATCGAACTTCTCAGCGGATTTTTCGGGTGCCAACAGAGTCCCAGTCTAGAGAGAGAGAGGTTGACCAACAAATTAATGTTAATGGAAAGAGTAAAATGAAAAAATTGTTCGACGTTTCCTATCATTCTGGCAAACTGAAATTGATGCAAGCTCCGCCGGAATTAACGCTCGAGATGGTATCTCGAATTGAGACAGATTTGCTCCAGTTTTCAAGAACTGATGATTTAGATTTCACCCCTTCCTACCCTTGACAATCGTAATTCATAAATTCCAGTCATTTTCTAAAAGCTTGCATATTTGATAATAATCAAAGAAAGTGAATGTTCGATCTCTCTATCAAATGAAAATGGTTAATATCCACTTTATTAACCCAATTCTAACTGCAAAGATTTAAAGTGTGAATCATCGTGAAATTGGGTATTTTAAACCCTTTGGCGACTATTGGAAAGATGGCCGCCATAATAAAATTCAAGATGTATCACAATATCGATTAAATTAAGTAACGTAGGACACAATGCGGAAACATCCTCTTCATATGATATATTGCATAACCCCCAGCCTTGTTAGCATCAAAGCAATAAACTGAATCAAAAAATCGATTTTAAATATTGCTGGCGAAAAGGGCTTTTATTTCCCTGCTATTAGTTGGCACGAAAGGGATATCCCTACGATTTAAGTCTTTCGGTGTACTTTGATAAACGGTTCCCTATGTTAGCAAGGCAAAAAATTTATTGAATAGTGGATATTATAATTCCTTCAGTCATTCTGAACATAAAGCTGAGTAAAATTCAATTGACAACATTGATATGGAGAAAATAGTCATGTGCAACAGAATTTTTAGTTATTTCGGGTATTGAAAACGTCGTTTGATATAGCTAACATTGAAAAAATGAAGTTATTGGGTATTCAATCGTGTAAGGTGGGTCAAATTAGTCATATTGTAATGATGGATGATGCTGAATGGATGAATAGCCTTTATTCAAAAAGCAAATGTACAAGTTACGCTATTTATTTCATAAAATTAGCATAATTATTAAGATATGCTAAGTTAGAGGTCCTTTGTCTTGCATAATATTGGAGTAAAATTCCTCTTTAAGGCATTTACGTGATTTAATTGGGTTCTGGAATTTGTAGCCACTCTGGCGGACTAATTATAATTTACAGCTTTAAATAGCCTCTGAAATAGCCGAGGTTGTTACATCAATATTGAATTCTCCCATTGCAGCTCATGCTTAGACTCGGAAGGAAGATGGAAATCGTTAAAAACTCAACCTATGCCTTTGTCTGAGAAAGTACATTTAATAGAATGAATTTAGGTCTGCAGAAAATGATTGGCTGACTGGTGAACCAATGAGTTTGTTAGTTGCAATGCTGAACTAAGAATTCAGTAACCCCATAACCACCAATCCAATCAAAACAAACAACTCTAATTTCAGCCAAATTCTCAATTAAAGAAAGTTTGCTTTTCATCTATTTTAATCGAATAGAGATTCGAATCATCTGCTTGGTGATAATAATTTTAAAGATAATGCGTGGAACACTTAAACAAACAGCTTGCATGAACGTGAGGTTCAAGATGTGTTGGAGTTTAAAGTTTAAATCCTTCTTCATTCATATACGAGATAGCAAAGTGAATGAATGTTGACTAGAAACCAACTGGTTCTGGAATCCGTACTGTTACAACAGTGCATTGAACGTTTCACCATCTACCACTAAATTTGCACCCAATAAAGACATTCGCTACTACTCACAGAAATAAGAGAGCATTTTACGCAAAAGATCCTTGGAAATTGTGGTTTGACAAAGGGGAAACTTTTGAGCAAATTGAAAAAGCCTGCTGAAGTAAAAGCGAACTGGCTCCTTTTTGATGAGAAATGCATTTTTCAAAGTCAATAGCACAACATGCAGAATAACAAATGGCTTGGTTTGCATAAAGTTGAAAGAACACACCTCAAACCATTCGGAGTAAATTTTAACAAACTCGCATGGCTAAGGCGTGGACATTTTTCTTCAAAAGTGGTGGGATACCTAACCGCTTCTAAAGCGGGCTTAGATTGAATTCACATGACCGTGAAAGATTCCTTACCACTATAAAAATTAAGCCCTAACCATAGTTGTGGCGCAGGAGGATTCAGTCACCTACCATACCCCTAGAAAAAAATGTAAAAATGGTTTTTAGCTAATTTTTTACGATTTTACGCGTCTGAAATCTCCAAATCATTAACCGCGAGCTATTATGAGGGTGGCAATGTTGCGGAAGTCACTAATCGCCATAGAAATGCTGATAAAGTCCACTTCGTCGACAAAAAACATAGTTCCTGAGATCCTTTCCGAAGAAAGCGCAAAATCATCTTGATCCATGCTTCTGGGCCGAGTTCGAGCGGGACTGGGGTTGTTATAGGTGCTAATCGTAGTTAATTCTATTAGGTTGGCAACTAAGTCATTGTCGATTTCAAATAAGAAGGCAAATTCGGAATTTTTGTTTAAAAATATAACTTTATTCAATTAGATATTGGCCGTTCTTGTCGATGACCTTTTTCTATCGTTCTGGCAGAGTAAAAATTCCCCGTTCGTAAAATGTCTGGTCTTTGCTATTAAAAAACTCAATTAGGTGTGATCCGACATCATCCGCGTTGTTACAAATTTTACCATTTAAAGAGTTTTGCATGGAACGAAACAAATGGTAATCCGAAGGCGCAAGATCAGGGCTATATGGTGGGTGTGACAAAACATCCCAACCCAGTTCCAATAATTTTTGCCGAGTAACCAAAGATGTGTGGGGCCTTGCGTTATCATGATGGAAAACAACACCCTTCCGCCGATTTGATAATGCCGGCCGCTTATCTTCAATTGCATCCTTCTTTCAGTTTTTCGAGTTCTTCAACATACACATTTGAATTTATCGTTTGGTTCTGCGGCATGAGTTCAAAATACAAAATTCCTTTGTGATCCCACCANCTAGGTTCTTCAGAAATGGATCATTCTCATTGCGTTTCAGTAGCGGCGAATCACAGATGCTAATCCGTTGCGTCAAATGAATTTCCTTTAACTGGTGAGGGATCCATAAATCAAGTTTCTTGACATAACCAAGGGTCTTTAATTTTTATCTTCAATGCATGTATGCGACACATTGAGCTTCTCTGCAATATCTCGTGTTGTGCTGTGACGATTTGAATCGATAATGGCCTTGATATGGGTTTCATCCACTTCGACTGGGCGGCCAGATCGTTGTGAATTTTTCAGTGAAAAATCACCGGAACGAAATCTTTCAAACCAATTTTGACACTGCCTTTCTTTTAAGGCTTCATCTCCATATACGGCACATAACTTCTTTTGTGCTTGCGATGCGTTCCTGCCTTTTCGGTAGTAATACAATAAAATGTGTCGGAAGTGCACGTCCTGTTCTTTCACATTTAAATTGGGATAAAAACAAAACTAAAGAACTAAACAAAAAAATTTTTTACTAATTAACCTAGAAGCCCATAGAGTAAGAAAAAAATATAGGTTAGATGCTCTGGCCACGTTAACAAAACAAAAGAAAGTATAGAGTGAATCTGTCAACAAAAACAGCAATGACTTAGTTGCCCACCCAATAATAGGAGGCGAAATAAAATCGCTTGAAGATTGACATATTCTAAAGTTGATTTGGGTCAACTTTAAAATAGGAAGTGTAATTAATATCGAGTACTCAGTTTATTGGGCTCTGTCAAGTTAAAAGTGACAGCTATCTCAATACTCCATGTTAGGGTCATGCAAGGCCAATTGGCTTTCCAACCCTCTGGCTGGAGAAGAGAGAGGAAGTTCAGTGACAAAGCCGACTATCATAATCACTCAACCGATCAAAAAAGCCTTCTATATTGGGGACAATGATTTGCTCTATACTCCAAGTGATTAATTATGACTTCTTACTTACGGAGCTTGTTCTGCTTTATACAAACGCGAATCCGAAAATCAAAGGAAGTGGGAATCTTTGATACCCTTGTTTCGTTTTCAATTCACTTTCGATGCCATTTTTTTATTTTCCTTTAGGCGAGTTTAGGTTCTTTACCTTAATGAAAGAGCATAAAACTCTGTTACCACGAGGGGAGGAGGGGATATAATATAATAATAATTCTTGTATACTGTTCCAAGCTCATTTTGGAAAACGTTTTTCAAAGCTCGTCTTCAATAGAGAGTGACATCGTGAAGCCTGTCCGATGAAAGGCTCAAACTCTATCACCATCGATGTCAGGATGTTGGGAATCGAGCCTGTCACCGTTGCCATGTTGCACATGCGCAGTGACCAGTGGTCCTTTGACACACAAGCACAAACAACTTTGTATTCACCCAATATTAGCCAAATGGGACTAAGTAAGGTTAGGCGTATTTCACCTTTAGATCAACTGTTCCATTAACTTGAATGTCTTTCGTAAATTTTCATCTTTTTTTACTCTCATTCCGAGCATCTGTTTGTTTGGGACTTTGGAATGGTCTTTCATGTTTTCTTCGTCCATTTAACAAGGAAAACCTAAAAGTGGAATTCACATAAGCCTTGTTTTAACAAATTGCCCCTCACCGAGCGAATATGATTTACGACAAAATTGTTTATAGCCTACGAAAATAACCCCCCCCCCTCCACAGTTTTCCCATCTGATCCCATATATTGGACACGCGACTCCACCCAGCGACAACAAGATTCTGTGAGTGACCCCTAATTCTCCACATAACCCATTATTCGATTGAGCGCCGGTGGACGCATAAATAAAGTGACAATCTCACACCATCTTAATGTCATATCTTGGGGTCCCGTCAACGCATTTGTTACTCTTACTCTACCTTCCCAAGTCAACCCCCCCCCCCAACCCTACCCTTCACCCCGCTTGAAGAATTTTATAAATCACACTAGCAGCAACTAATCTCGGTTGCCAACGCCAAAAGTATTACTCACTTTGATAGACTATTCGCACCCCATTGACATTTGCAGATGACAATGAGATGTGGGAACCCCTAGAATGGATGACTGAGTGTCTCTTTCCCTTCTACCTTCCTCTTCCATCCCATCGTCTCTAAAAGCGATATGTGAGTCATGCGAATTTAATGACCCACTCATTGGAAAATAAAGTAGACTCGAAGGAAATCGCTTGTGATAATTACTGTCATTTTCCTAATAATCCTACCCTCCTGTAAAGGTCCCCTTACTGACATATATCCAACTGAAAAATAATTTACTGACACATAATTCAGACTCTCGAAGCACATGCCTCCAAATATGGCAAGAGAAGTTAAATAATCTGAACAGAACTAACAGATCTTTAGATTCTCCTAAGCCTAACCATCTACTGATCAATAATAACAATTTCGCTTTAATACTGCCTTCGATTATTGTAGATTGATTCCTAACGATATTTAAGTGGAAGCTATCGATTGACTATATTGATTCATCGTTATTTAAAATCGAAGCTCGAGAAACCAGAATGCAGCTGAATTGTTACAGAATGGAGAATATCTCAAGACGTTAATGCCTGGAAATAGTTCGTGGCAATTGATTAGTTGTCAGTGAATGCTGTTACTCGGAGGAACTGGTCCACTGAATTACTACCAGGTGGTACAGGACAAAGAGATGCACTGAGTACTTTCCTCTCTACTAAAAAGACACTTGGCTATGCCATCTTGCACAGAAGCATCCATATTATCTCTACGCCAACAGCATGCGCTGATGGAGTCTTTTCTGTTCAGCTCGAATAAACTTGCATACCTGTAACAGTTTAAAGACATGTCGAGTGGCCGCTTGTCGGTACACAGACTTGGTGGGCAAAACTGTCCTTCATCAAGCACAGCTCTAACTGCTTCTGAGACTATCTCCAATTATCTGCACCCCCTTATTATTCAAATGGCTAGGTATGGATAGTTTATTAAGCCCTTATCTCTTCTCTCTCCCCCCCCCCCCCCACCCAGCTCCAATTTGTAACAATGGTTAATTTTTTGTATTAATAAAAGGGAAAATGACCCAGATCATGGTTAATAACTCCCCACAAAAACTTGATCATATATTTCGACGTGAGCGGGGAAGCTGTTCTTCACCATATTGATCTGCGAATAAGCAGATATTCAATATTGAGGAACAATTGGTTTTTTTCACCGTTTATTTCAAATTATGTAGAATAGAAATAAACCAACTTATTATTCCATACCTACATGTCAACATCGTCTATAGCAACTGATTTATGCTTTTTGCCCAACAATGTCAGGTTGATAAAAGGGGGTTTTTTGGTTAAGGAATTTGCATATTTACCCAGTTTTCAACCAAATATCTGTGTTTGACCAATGATGTCTTAAAATGATCTTCAATAGTTATAGGTGAAATCACTGAACAAATAGTTGCAGATTAATTGCGCTGAATTGCAATTGTTTGCTCTTTCATAATCACCATTTCACAAACTGCCATAAGTTCGAGCAATGTCAGAAGAAGAGGAACAGCCGTATCTATGTCCAACTACTAGATTGTGGTGGAACTACCATCTGTATGGCTGCAGAACAAACTACTAGTACTTGGACAAATTTTCCCAAGTGAGGAGGCGTTAAGTTGAGTTGAACCTCGTGTATATTGGTCTCTTAAAGTTGAATGAGGGGTGGGGTGGGGTGGGGTGGAGGAGGACATGGGAAGTGGAACCAGGAGAAGAGAAGAAATACGTCAGTATTGGAAGAGGACAATCCCAGTTATGAGGTAAATAGATGATTAGGTAAGAGGAATGAGTCAGTAGTTGCGCAGTCTGAAAAGGGTCCAATTAGACATGTGAATCAAAGTGCACCTTTCTCCATCAAAAAATTGAGTGCTTCTGCAATTCAGTATTCAGTCTCATCCTGTCTGTCTCCCTTCAGATTAAGTAAATAGTTTAAATAGTTTCAAGGGTATGTAAAACGTAATTCCTTCCCCTCCGAAAAGAGGCTTATTAACCAAAAAAGTAAATTTTGCTTCGCGTTTCCCCCCCCCCCCCCCCACCCCGACTCGATTACTTATTGACCTTCAAGTAGCGCTTTACGCGCAGCCATTTTGTTTATGTTGGCGTGGATTTGGATGTGAAAGTTTACAATTTCCATATATAAATTCCCTCCTGCATAGTGATTATTGTATCTGTTACATGTCCCGTGAAAAGGATTGGTCGACCCCCCCCCCCAATGGTCCTTTAAGAAGGACAGCTGTGCCTATTGCTGACTGTAAAAAAGGCCTCGGGGCTGTCTCCATTGGGCTTTGTAAATTGTTATTTTAACTGCTGAGAACTCATTGTCTGCAAATAGATGGCAGTGGTCCAATTAGGAATCCATTTTCTCATAATTCTAGGCGAACGACCTAGTTACGTCCAGTACTTTTTACCCAGCAGACTCCTTGAAGAGCTGTGCCAAATTTGCAACCGCCTTTTATTAATCGTAACTAAGAACCTAGTTGGCTAGGTTGTCTTAAAAATATTACTTTATTCGCATATATTTAAATGAAGCTCAAGAAGCCTTTTTGGCAAAAATGCTACACCGTTAGACAGCTTAATAAATCGTGTTTTATCACTCACTCCAGTGAAGCTCAAATTTTATTTACTAATTAAATTTACCGTCGATTAATTAATCCTCATTTAACAAACGTGAACCAGTCATATTAGAGCGTGCAACAGAGAAATATAGGAAATAATAGAAAATTAACCAATGAAATCAGACAAACGCAAAAATTCCCTCTTGATAATTGGAAATCTTGTGGTTCCACTTTATCAGAGTTTTTGCTGGGATAAATGCCCACAAATACTCAAACCATGAAGTCTCTAGGGACAAAGTGGTACCAATCGCGAATGAGTTGCGCACGAATAGTTTGGGGTTCAGAGTCAATTTCTCCAATTTCAGGACCCACTTCCCCTTTTCACAGTGAATTTAATGTTGAAAGTTTGCCATTGCATGTCCAAATAGTAGCCGTGATATTGTTTTTTACATTAGTGGACGTCGTCTACTTCCCATCTATGTCAGTCATTGGAGAAGTCTGAATAAGTTAATGTCGCAATCACCTTCTTTCACATTCAAATCATGCCTTCAATGAACAGGCGGAGGATATGTTGTCATCCCTCCTACGAGATACTAGCATTTGGTCATTTCCATTCTCCTACTGGGAAGAGTTAATTAGTGCCGCTGGCCTTCCGCCGATGAAGATCTGTCTCGTGACTTCTGACCTGACAGTCATGTACTTTCACCGCCACTCCAATACCGCGCAGCTAACAACATTCCTGCCATGTATTTGTACCTCATTCAAAGCCAGTAGACGAATTCTATGTCCTTTTTCGCTTTTATCACCTTAAAACCATGACACTGGGATCTAGAACTGAAAAGACACAGAATCAATGAGTATAAGCATAATTTACATTTAAGTATTCAGTAAATAGCCGAGGAAGGTCAATACTTAAATCACTGCATGGAAGATGCCCTATCCGGCAATTAAATATTTAGTAATGCCAAGCATTATCTTCATTCGAGAGCCGTGGGGGGGGGGGGGCTAGTTAAAAGGGACATTTGTCTTGGTAGCATATTCCCCTCAAAAAACTTCTCATTTCTACAAATGATTAAAAGTTGAAATCTTTTTAGCTGTCAGTGAAGTCCTGAGAATTTCTCGCATTACTATGCATCGACAGTGTGACCAGTATGCGATATGAGGACATCGATAAGTCATCTTTAAGAAAGCCCTTCAGGTTTTCCTGAATTGGAAGAAAGATATGTTATTGGCAGTATCTGATAAATTACAAAATTTTAAAACCCATTATTGCCTAAACGGCGACTGATTTAAGTGATTTTATTAGAGTCTAGTTTATTGCTAATTAATGCCAAGTTTATAAACACCAAAATGTTAGCAGCCAAAATTCCCACCTCTTGTTTTTTTCTCAACCTTTACTCTTACGCAGTCTCCATCAGTCCAACTCATAGTCCTGGTGACTAAAATACCGCAGTCTTTAGTCATAAATTTGACCTAGTCCAAATGCAAGTCAATTAGAGGGGAGAGAGGGGGGGTCTGTCGTAGCAACAAGGAACGATAAAAATTCCTCCCACTGTGGTGCTCCTTTTTGCTGCTGTAGCAAAGTAGTTGGGCCTCAACCCCCTCCCCCTCCTTCCCCTACCCCCCCCCCCAAACAACCCTCCTTCATCTCTTCTATTAACCCAATTAGGTGCCCTCCACCACAGAAAGACCACCTACAATGTGTAAGCATGAGAAATAAATCTGCGGGCTCAATGCAGGTGCCTTTTGCCATGTTTATGACCACAAACCCTCCATAAATTCGTTACCGAAGAGGTATAATTACAAGCATGATGAACATCAAAGAGGTCTAGACGATGCCTTGAGCCTTCTTCTTACACAAAATCACTCAGTCTCCTTCCTTAATTTCACCCTAATGTCTCATTTTTTGCACTTGAACAGACATCAATTTCGGTATCATCATTAAGCTAACTCTAATGCTAGAAACAAGGGCCAGAAATGTCATCTCATGTGAACAGTTTCACTTCGCAAACAAAATCTTTTCATTTATTGCCACAGAATGTCTTTCTTAAACAATTTATTTACACTGCATTGCATTCCTTCCTTGCTATTCCATTTACCACTAATAATAAAAGGGACTAAGCCCACAATCAATCAAGACTCCTTACTGCCCAATAACCTTGAAACATATGTGCATAAAAATGTTCTTTTGTACAAATTTGATTGCCCATTTGATCAAAATATCGCATTGAGGCTCACTTTTAGAGGTGGGAGCTGAAACTTTCTATAAGATAGTTTTTGAAATGGTAGAAAATAGCATCTGAACAGCAAGGCTTTTCACGGGTTATTTTTTTAATAATTCCGCATTTCGCGCGCTGATTCAAATTTGCCTGATAAAAGGGGAACTCGTAAAACGGAAATATTAACCGTGTTTAAACAACTGTCCCATTTTTTGCCTTATACATAATCTCCCCTCCTCCGAACACTGTCCTACCCCTCTAAACGATCTAATAAGTAGAAGAGCTAATTTCCTCCACCACAGCAGGACAAATTTTTATAGATTGATTGATTAATTGGTTTTGGATTGTATGTGAAAAACAACTGTGAATCAATAACAAAAAATAACAAGTAATACTTCTCATCCATGACATGTTAAGCTCCTTAACAGACCTTTATTTCGATTTGTTAACAATCGGAAGGGAAAGAAAATTGCGGGGTGACAAGATCAGCCGTCGTGATAAAGAAAACAGTCGTCGGACACATCACAGACAAAAGTATTTGCTGCAATCCAAGAGACGATATCAAAAGTTCGCTTTATGAAACATGAAATATCTATTTAAAATCTACTGTCCCGCCACCTCCCTCACCCCCTCCCCACCCNCCCCCCCCCCCCCCCCCCCCCCCCCCCCCCCCCCCCCCCGAATTAAAAAAAACCACTAATGTAATATTTCTGTTAATTAACATTTTTTCACCAAATTTGACAATAATTTATCATTCTTTTTTTTGTAAAGCGATTTCAGCTACCTTCCGCTCGAAATATTATTTTCTTGATATCATGGTGAAAAATTTTATTAAACTCCCCCCCCCCTCCCCCCTTTCCCCACCCCACCTTAACTCTAATTCGTATGTGCGTGTGATTGAAATTCATATAGCGCTTTCTTTTTTTGTCATCGTTTTAAAGATAAATTTCCCATTTCTTGGAAGGACTTAAAATTGTGCACCGCAATGATTAACAGTTGGTGGAGTATATCATCACTATTTTCCACAGTCTATTTGCCCACATTCTTGGTTAATAGCACAAGCTTAAAATCGCACTTTTATATTCTGGAAAATAACATGCTTGCTATGAAAAATTTTAGAGCCCATTATAAAAGTTAGATAGGTTTTGAAAGTCCTTTTTTATTAAAGTGTTATGGTGTGTCCAAATATGGAAGTTCTAAATTATATTGGAGAGAATTTGCATTACCATTTAGATAGAAAATTACGAATATTTTTCAACTTCATTTACATTTTTTCTACACAGGAGAACTAAATATCATATCCTCGATTATAAACAGCTAAGGCAAACACGTAATTTCTTGGATAAATGATGCGCACTTTGTTCGCATTTAATCAATCACAATCCAAGGCGATGCAAGAGAAATAGCAAATAACTGAGAATAGCAGATTGAAGAAGAAACAGAGAATAAAAGGTCAATATGTTTAAATAAATTTGCATTCTAAATTTAGCCTTTTGTATCCTGAATGAAAAATGTAGTTCCAAGTGTTCTGCATGTTTTTTATTCAATAGCATTGTAAACTATTAATCTTGGGAGTGCGGGGTGTGCGATAGACTTACCTCCACGTGGTGCTCATACTGCAAAAAAAAGTCTACTAACCGCAAGTTGACTTCCCACTTCAAACTACCATTACCCCACTGTATGTCATATTCGACTCCTTCCACATTACTCACCTCACCTTTTCTCTGCCTTTGTGTCTGTCACTTTTACATCTTTGAAACACTCTTTTATTCCCCCCCCCCTCTCTCGTTTTGTGTCAATTTGATGTTCCTTCCCCTCTGTGAAGCCTGAAGTCAACTAAGGGGCTAATGAAAACTATCAAAACGCCTGAAATTTGATATAAAGTAGCTAAATAAATCTTGAGAGCGCTGATGGCATTTGGAAATATGCAATGTCATTCACATTCATTAATACAATACTTTCCAAATTCCTGTTTATAGTAGTAGTAGTAGTACTTATAAGCCTTCATTTGGGGTACAGAAGCGCTCTGCCTAAACGTCATCGTTACTTTTGAGGCAGATTTAATTTAATTTGAAATGTAATTCAACTTACTTGTGGTAGATTTTTCAACTTAACTTAACTTCAATCTTTCACGCACTTCCATGCAGAAAAAACACCCCGTCTACACAGCCGAAAATAAATTTAATTAAAGTGTCATTATTGCCCCCCTCCCCCCACCCTCTATTGAAGTTGCTACCTCTATGTAAACACCTACCGCGCACATGCGAATTACAAGTCTCCTTCCTAAATAATTGAAACGGTGTTGGCAGTAACTTTAAAGACATCGACAGTAGTCGCTAAATCTGATTGGAGCTGAATGGACGGGTGAATGGATGATCATGATGATGATGCTGGTGTTGATAACTAATTTTTCGTGCGAAATCGGTGCGTTCCCACCCCCNNNTTCCCCCCCCCCCCCCCCCCCCCCGCCTCCCCTCCCTTGCCTTCGTCAAAAGTAGACCACCCTGATTGGAGTGAGTAATTTTTGCAATTTCTGAGTTGAAAAACAACCAGAGTTCGTCCAGGCCACATGTGTGTATGACTCGGCGTGGGTAGAGGAAAGGGAGTTTCGGGTGTTTTTGGCTCTGTTTCACTGATAGGAGAGCCTGTTGCAGGCGACGGCTAAATGCTTCTCTCTTCCTCTGTGGATGCTTTTTGATGGATAAGCTCAAATACTGCGTGCACCACTCACTCTTATTGCCGCGACAGATTAGTCATGGTGCGTATACCTTTCTTGTAACACTTCAATTAGAGTGATTGTCGGATGCAGAAGTTAACGTGTGCATAATTTCTGATAACTTCAATGGAATTAAGCACTTTGTTGTTTCTAAAGCAAACGAAACTTTTAATGTTTGAACATGGGGATCTACACCATCAATGAAGTTTAGGAATTTCAACGTCTCGACACCCAGTTCAGGCTAAGGATTAAGTTATTGAGATTAGTTTTTATTGATTTTGGAGAGGTATAGCAGTTCCATGCTGTAGTAATACTAGGTGGTCTAGACTTTGCCACACAAGTTACACCTTGGTAGCTAGCTTCACGAGTCATGACACAGTACACCGACTTCATAACACTGCATTAATTAAGCAAAAGCTGTGTAAGAATGAACTAATAGAGTGTTATATTACTTGACTTTTGATGGCAAACTATAGTAGCTTTGTACCAATGAACCCTCAACCCCGTAGGAAAAATGTGGTTCTGATTACTGATAATGCTGATGGGTGACTTAGAGACAAACTGTGGAAACTAACCACTTAACAACTACTTAGCTTTTGAATTTTTTGTCGGCATTCTATTGCGGCGTCCACTACGTAATTGGTGATCCTGAAGTGATTTACGAAACTTAACTTGATCTTCTCAACCGAAACCGAATCTCCCTCCTACAATTGGGATTCTTTTTCGTGTTGCACATCTGGTAATCCTCTTCCTCCTCTTATAACTTTCGCCAGTGCATCAAATTTCCACGTCAAATGACTCCATTCGTCCTCTCGCATTGGAGGTAATGCTGTGGTCGCCACTCCCTTCATTTACCATTTTCGATTCAACAAATCAAAATTTATGGTTCCTACTGCTGGTAAGTGTATTCAAACTAAGAGGGAATTACCAAACCAAGAACGATATTTCAGTATGCTTTCTCTCCTCAATCAACTAATTCACGTTGGGAGTCTTTGACAATGTCGGCAGGACAGAGATGTACCCCCCTCAACTTGCGAATATCTTCGCAAAACCCCGTCACTGCCTGCTTTACTTCCAACCGACAAACATAAAAAGTAAGTAACGAGCGAATCAAAAGTAGCACTCCCAATTCTCAATACTTGCATATTACTTGCAATCAAGGATAGTTTAGTGGCATGCATTCATTGAGGGTAATATAAATGACTTTGGGAGCCTGGATGCCTCAATCTGAAAAACAAGCAGCCCACCAACTATTGCTGACTACTTGTTGGTTTGGAATCCTATTTAGACCTCCCTTAAGTAGACCCCCTTGAATTACTCTATTTTTCCTTGCACATCCGGAATCACTGATAATGTACACCCTTTTAATCTTCCATTCAAAACCTCACAGACACTGTTTACACAATATTCCGATAACTAACACATCTCGGCTCAAAGTTCTTCACACTGTTTATGATGGAATCGTAACCCCCCCCCCCATTACTGGCCGAATATGTTGAGCAGGTAGGCATCGAACGTTGTTTTCTCTACCTGTTTTAGAGAGGGAGTATTATGGGGGGAGCATAACAATAGCATGGCTGAACTAAGGAATCTCATGTGCCCTCGAGCATCCTGAAATGTGCGGCCGTGTTGCTGACCGCGTTAGGGAACAAAAGAGGTCGCGCAAATGTAGAGACCTCTCAACCAATCAACAATCAATGGTCACTGCTGGGTCAGCTCACCCATAACCGTATTTAATGACTAAGCTCTGTGCCACTGGCATCATGATCTGAATAAATTTATTCAACGTCATGTGTTCTGCCTTCGCAATACCGTTGAGGTATTTATTTATTTATTTATAACAAATGGCAGACGTTTTCATGGTTATCATTAGCCCTTTAGTTTCCTTTCGGGCTTCTCAGAGAGGAGGAGAAGGAACATCAAAGTGAGAAGAATTCGGGAGGGGGAATAGAAGAGTGATTCACAGATGTAAAAGAAACAAACAAACACAAAGGCTCAGAAAGGGTAATATGAGTACTGTGGTAGGGGTCAAATATGACATACAGTGTGGGTGATGGTAGTTTGAAGTGAGAAGTCAACTGCCGGTGTGATGGTAGTTTGAAGTGAGAAGTCAACTGCCGGTTAATGGACTTTTTGCCGTATGACTATACGTTGCCCAGGGGATACCACGAGGAGGTAATTCTATCCCACACCCCATACCGTTGAGGTAACTTAGCTAATTTCGGGATCACTTTCATGCAAGTGGCTTTCCCCAACGAGATTGCTGAGGTTTATTTACGGCTTATTCGCAGTGTTAACAAGTATTGAGGAGATTGTTTCAAATGCACTCTTTTTTTAATATCATTCAATAACTATTCATTTTATGTTTCCTTATTGCTAGAAATTTATATTTTTTCAATTTATACCCTTTGACTTTTACTCTAAAACGCAAGGAGACTGCGATTCTAATTATATCTAATCATCTAACAAATTAGATGCAACATTACTTCAAACAATTTTTTAAAAATCTTGATCTCATTTTATGCTATTTTTAAGTATTTTCACCACATTGGTCTTTCCTTAGTTCGAAAAATCAGTAACTATTGTGATATTTATTAAAATGATGCTTTTTTATTAATGAAAATTACTTGATAGTCTTAATGCTATTGACTTGGTATGAAAAAGAACCGTAATTTTTAATTACGATGAATCCGAGAACCATCCAGGAAGATATGAAACGGGAAGGGATCTATTTAAGAAATGCAAGGTGAAGAAAACAGAATTTAATGACTTTGAATTCTTAGTGCAGTTGGTTGTCTAACGTTTAGTATCAGGTGATGGTCAATGTTTTATTTCTCAATGTTCCCAAGTACGAATTCCTTCATTTATCCCCACAGATCCAAAGTAAATCGTAAACCACGATGCTCAAAGCTTGTTGAACTGTTGATCAACTTGAATGCTTAGTTATGACATTTCACGCGATCACTGGATGTGATGTCTTGCAGTCAAATAGTTGACGTTTTCATTCCAATCCAACTCAAATCGGATTAAAGGCATAAATAAAGAAACCTTTTAAAGAGCTCCCCTTCCACCCCCCATCGACCAAGAGTGTCGTACATCATTGTATCAATGTTCCAACGGTGACAAATCTATCGAACAATCACTTGTTGGCCTTTAGATATTTTGAAGAGATCCCAGTCTCACATGGACAACTGTAAGTTACCTCCGACTATGCAAGTATGAAGCACGGAGGTAATTTAGCTCACCTCTCACCCTCCAAAAGTGCTACAAGCAGGGACAGGTGGAGTCCAGGAAGATCCTCTAGAAAGGCTTGGAGATTGTGAAGAGTGACGCTGCGGTTGGCAGTTTGGGGAAAAGAGCAAAGATTGCGGAAGAAAGGGTGGATTCAATAGCAAAATAGGGTTATGAGGTGCATGCTATGAATAACATGGCCTCCCAGTGTGGGCTTAATTGCTTGAAAGCGGAGTGGCAAAAAGTTAGGAGTAACTGATTGCAATGCATAAAGTGAATCCTACGAGGCTGTGACTGAAATAGACTAAGAATGTGGAGCCTGTCCCAAAAGCAGGACAACCCAGAAGGGTGGTTTAACAAAAAACGCAATAAACCGGAGACTGGGTCAAACTATATGACTCATTAAAATTGAAAAAAATAAATAAACACTGAGTAATTTTATTTACTAAATAGCAGTAGGTTTGTAGTTCTTCAAAATCAGGCGTCAAGAGTTGGAAACGCATCGATCAAAATCCAGTAGATGGGTTGCCAAAACCTCTAGAATGAGCTAACAACTCAATTCAAACAAATTGCATCAATTTTCGTAGATACAAAGAACACTTAATCACTTATACTCCTAACGACTTATTAATATTCAAGGCACATCTTTTACGTCTTTCGTTAAACAGAAATTCTAATTCTGGTCATTGTAATTTTTACGTTTATTCTGATATTCAACTAAATATAACGCAAATAAAATTATTTCTAAATTGGTATTTTCCTGTAGAATTTATAGAACTGGATGCCATTCCTTCACCCACTGGAGCTGTGTTGTCCATCAACAAATGCAAGTCAAATGCAAAAAACTGTGCTTAAGATAATTCTAAATATTTCAGAAATTCAATTGTTTGGATTAATTATTTTATTTCAAAATGGAAAATCGGAAAAGAATTCAAACACTTCAAAATGCATTAATATCTGTTTATGGGGTGTGCGATGGACTTACCTCCACGTGGTGCACCCTGGGCAACGTATACTCATATGGCAAAAAGTCTATTAACCGGCAGTTGACTTCTCACTTCAAACTACCATCACCTCACTCTATGCCATATTCCACCACTTCCACAGTACCCATCTTACATTTTCTCTGCTTTTTTTGTCCGTCTCTTTTACATCTTTAAAACACTTTTCTGTTC
>UZAE01013859.1:0-10488 GCA_900617975.1 Rodentolepis nana | reverse complement strand
AACCGAGAAATCCTGTTTGGTGGGCACTCGAGCCCCAGAGGTAGGCCTTCCATTCTCTTCCTATGAATAAAACTGAACTTTCCAGGTACTTCATCCAAAAGTTAAGCATATCTCCCATAAGCTAGGAACCATAAACCTTGCCCTTAGCCTTCAGTAGAAGCGAGTGAAGCTCATCTTAAATGCTACTCCCCCACCAAAATAGTAGGTGAGTGGATTGGCCAGGTTTCATTTCATTTTTACCAATTCTCCGAACTTGCAATTCATTCATTGGAGTTTTCGAAGCCATAACACGACCAAATAATGCCCAAAATCAAAGCACACACAGCTGACAATTTTTAATCCGCAACAGGCCATGTAAATTTCAAAATTAAAAAAAATGATCGTCCAAACGAATCCTCCGTTTCCACATGCAATCATTAAGTCCAAATGAAAAACGGCTTTGACTAAACGATCATATTCCTTTAGCAGGATGTTATAGTTCATTATTACAATTTCGATCATTTTGAAAATATTTTAATAATAAAACAAGGAGCACAATCGTAATCAGTATTAATATTTACAATTTTCTATAAACAGATAATATTATCTACATAAAAAAACTAGAATCCATTATCAAGCAAATATTGAGCCACTTCGTCGACAAAGATACCATCGATCACGATCTTCTGTGTGGCTTCATCAACTTGGCATAGGAAGTGCCCCGCTTCACATTTCGGCTTCAATAAGACTTCAAGTTCTGCGGCTAGGGCCTAAAATTATTATTAGAAAATACATAAGTTATGTACTACTTAAGTGAATTAAGTAAAACCGTGATAGCGTTTAGATCGATTAAAGACACAAGTAAAAGTATTTTAATAAACAGCGATAACAGGCTTCCCACATATTTCCAGGTGCGAGCAATTAATGCTCAATACCAACCAGTACGACTATCGCTAACCGAGATCTAGATATCTGCGAAGTAATCGAAAAAATTTAAAACCAGTTATTCGGGGATCTAATAAATTGATAGATCATCACAAGAAATGTCCTGCAAAACTGATTCATAAAATACTGCCAATCATACAACATCTGCACCTTTTGGCTGTAAATAAGTTAAAATTAATCGCAATCACTTGATCAAATACGGAATTAAATTAAGCCATCCAAAATGCATAAAATATCATAGATATTGTGTCAAATCATGAGACTGGAACAGCAGAATATTTTACAATATGAATATGCAGAACTCGACGCCTTCAGAAATTGACTCTTGCATACATACTTACACAACCAGTACTTCTCTCTATTGGGGTGGTATCCTGGACCCACTATTCTTGTGATCTGATTGATTCAAACTTATGCGTTATCATAGCTTAACAACAATCATTCAATTTCTAAAAAAATGAACTTTCCGATCACACTGTAGATAACTGACCGTTCATTATTAAACGCACTCTATTTAGATAAGAGATAACACAGGCCGACTGTACCACTCTGATTACCTCACGATACCAAAAGTCGGTCTTCTGCCATGACCAAAAAACAGACCTGGAAGCTATAAAATGGATGGGGAGATGGAAAGCGTAAAAGGTTCTAGTGGTTCAAACATTTCGTAAATTTTCTCTACTAAAGTTAGAGAAGTAGACGAATACAAAAATAAACAATGTTTGAAACCTAAGCAAAGAATTGGGGTCATACAATAAACCTAATCAAAAACGATTGGCAAATACAGGTAACCAAGCTGAAAGTGTTTCATCGTACTTACGGAGAGATCACCACCAACTTTTTTAATCACGGTCAATGTGCGATTTCCATGAGTCTGCTCGGCTCTCTTCTTCTTCTTGACGATCACGTAGACAGGAAGCATGTGGTTTTTTGAACGAACTATGGTATACGGTTTTTTCGATGATAATTCAGCTAAAATTAGGGAAAAAATAGAATTATAATTTACTGACGAGTAATATCAACATTATTTTAAATGAGCTTACGACGAGGAGGAACCCAACCACTGGGAGTAATTTCAACGCCCTGAGGTGATGGTGGGACAAAGGCTTGAGGTTTTAACATCTCCACATATTTGAATTCTTCTTTGGATACAACGAAATTTTTAGGATAGGTGAGAGGCTTTGACGTATCCAATTTGTCTCGCCATGGATTATCAATAGTTGGCCACGATTTGACACTAGCACTTCTCAGAGTCGAAAAACAGAAAAACTGAGCTCGTGAAAAGGAGCGACTCAATGCATTCATCGTGCTAAATATAAAACGTGTGTTAAAGTATATGATAAATTATGCAATGCTAGTGTTCGAAAACTAATTTACTGAACTTGCGAGTGGCGGATAAAATACATAACTGTATGAGCATAAAATACAGTAATTGATATTGATGAAGGTTAAAGAAAAGTAAAGAAACAGGAAGCATTAAATTTCTACCTAAGAAAACACAAAACGTGCAAATTACTAGATGTGATTACTCAGGCCAAGCTCATTAAAGCCTTTATGTTCGGGCTGCAATGTCTAACATCCTTGAGATACAATTTGCAAACGTTTTATACAAAATTCCACAGAAAATAAGCATTTATAGGTTAATAACTTGATATTTAGTATTTATTTTGATTTGATATGTAAAGTGCTTTTAAATTTTTAATAAAAAATTAAAATAGTCTTGATTCCAAAGCTTAATATGCCCATGATTAAAATTTACGATTTTAGAGGATAGTGACCAGAGAAAAAGTAATCTAATTAATACCTTTTTATAAATCTTCATTCTAGCGCATAGGAAAACAAATTCACTTCTCACTGGTTAACTATTCCTTGCGTGTATTAAAAACCGAATTTGTATATTTATTTATTAAAAAAGTCTGTGAATGGGTCCAGATTGTAAAGCTATATATTCTCGATTAGATTTCTCATTTTTGAAACACATTAAAAGCGACCATTCGGAAATACTATGATGGTGTGCTACCGCAGTTACTGGTTCAGAAGTTTTAAGGAGTCATTTTATGTAGTGTCATGTTATACATTCTAATACTAATTATTCATCGCTCAAACGATGGATAACCTTATTTAGACAAAATACTGACAAAATGCTTAAAATTCGCCACCTTTTGTAAAAATATGTCTTACAATCAGGAGGTATAAGACTGTGTTCAACTTTTAAACCCTATTAGTATGCGATTATTAGCAACTCTATCTTTCTATTAATCTTGTATTCCAATAGAGCCATTTCATTAAAAGAACTTAAAAATATTCCATGATCATCTACTTAGTACTAAACTCTGTGTCGTAAGTTTGTTTTTCGTCATGGAACTAAATTGAGGTTAATTCATCTATGCCGTCTGGATATAAAATATCAGATAACTAGATCGGCAAATTTCATAATTCATAAGCACTAAATTGTGGTGATAACATTTTGCTCTTTATCTAGATGAGTTAAGCATAATTATATTAAGGCCATTTATATACCTTTCCTGGTGCACACTTAGTCAGTTTCACATGCTAATTGAGGAAGAAACTGAAGCTGTTTAATAATACCACTTTTATATGATTTCACTTAATTCTTCAATCAATTTTACTTCCTATTGTATCGATTTCTCTTCTAATAGAACTCAGCATCTATAATTCATCATTTCTATTCCACTGTCTATTTATTACATCAATCTAATTAACAAGTCGCACATTTATGATCCTTCTACCTTTAACCTGTAAACCGAACTTTATATAAATTTGACACAATTATTTAGCAGACCCCGGAGTCGTGTGGTGGCGAAGAAAATGAAAATAAATCAAGCTGCAGCGATTTTTTCTTACTTCGTTTAAGAAATACTATGAGTGCTGCCATTTTGATAAAAGCCTTCTTGTTGATGCCTACCTTGACAAAGTTCGCATCGCTTTTACCTATTTGACTTCACTGTATTTAACTCGTCAATTGCTACGCGATACAATTCTAGAAAAGGCTTTTTTTGCAATCCTTCAGAATACTCAAACAACTGCTGCTCTCCTATAAAGGAAGATGGGATGAAAGCAACCACTCATCACTTAAACTACCGTAATTTCAAATGTAAGCTTTTTCGGGTATAGGTTGATGTTGTTAAGACTAGAATGGTATGGATTGGACATCTCTGTGCTTTGCCATCATCGATATCTAAACCCATACAAATCGTATTTGTAGTAAGAACATGAACCTATAAAATGTACTCATTGTTGTTCACGCGTCATTAAATGTGACATGCGTTGCTCTTATTTGTCCGCAAATACTTGACGTCAATTATACATCACTTCAATTCCATTGGTTCAATGCAGCACGTAAACAATAAAAAGCCAATCTTTCAAATAATAATAGTAGTAATAAACTAGAAAAGATAATATCAATTTCATCAAGGGAGACGTATAACAATTTCAAAAAATTTTCTTGCCAGTTTGTATAATACCAATTGTCTGAGAAAAAAATAAAAATAGGATGGGACAATTAAGTCGACGATGAAGTTGGTGGTGGCGATAAAGATCTATTCAGACTAGACAACTTCTCTAAAACAATTTCAAAAATACTAATCGTTCTATTGTTGAGTTGTGGAACATCAAGAGTGATTAGTATGTTCCATAGTTGTCCTAAAGGGGAAAACATAAAATTAGTCACTTAGATGAGCGCCAGTGTCAAGACTAAAAAAGTCCCTTTCAGAGAGCACATACCAACTGTACAGGAGCTCGAACAGAGAGCCTCGAAGACTTCAAGTGTTCTTTTTGCAAACTTATCGTCCGAGAAGGTGCAGTAAGCAAGAGACTTACCAGCATGTGCACACGCCATCAGTTGAATGAGATCTGAGAGATCAAATAAGCAGGTAAACAAAATATCAGTTAATCATCACAAACGTAGTTAGTATTAGGAAAATTCAATATATATATACCCAAATTGACATGATAGACTTTCCTCCTCACTTCTGCCAAATGTATTCTGTTCGTGTGCCCTCGAGGTGCACTTGGGGAACCGTTTTAAACTCCAGCCTTTAGTAAATTCGTTCCATTATGGAACACCCCCCCCCCTCCCCCAAGCAGAGAAATTTGAATTCAATCAGACCCAAACCCCTCAATCAATAGGCTTGGTCAGTGACCAACTTAATCCAGACGTAAATATGCAACCTTGAATATGTGATTTTGAAGCATTTTCTTTTGGAACAAACCCCCAAACTGCACTTAATGGCCCATAAGTGAGATAACGGCGGTAGCTTACATTTCAATTCCCTATTTCCACCGAAAGCTCCACAGCCCCAGTTTCCGCTGACAACGACCCTAGGAAGAGGTCGATACGGAGCAAGATCGTCAGAGAAACCAGCGTAAGCCTACAATATAAAATAGAACGTTGACGATTCCCTACGTTGAGCTGTATAAACGCCACCTCACTGCAAACTAGACGAAGTTACTTAATTTATAGATTTTTTGAACATTACAAAAGAAACTCTTAAACTTGCTTAACCAATTATCATATGAAAACCACCAATCTGATACGTATATATCCCTATAAGCTTTGTTTACTTAAACATGGAAATGAACCAACCACTCTCTCCATTCCACTGAGTGTATAAACAAATCAAAATGAAATTTAGAGGATGAGATAAATGAGAGGATCGTAATGAAAAGGCCACTTACTTTATTTAATTCCCGCCGAATTGGTTCAACAGTAAACTGAGACTTCCTCCTGTCAAAAACAATTGCATCGATGGCTACAATGGTACCTTTCCAACGACCTTGTTCATCTCTAGAGGACAGGAAAGCACAATGCATTAATTGATATATAAATATACTACTTAAATTAACATAGTAGTCGGTATCAAACCTAGTATTCTTTGCATCCAACGCCTCGTTGAAGTCGCCAGCCCATTTAAACGTATTCCCGTAGCCAGTGTATCGAGAATATCGTTCAGCTCCTTCAATAATGAGAGCTTCGTTGCTCTCCATCGATTCGAAGAAGAGAAGACCAACGAGGATTTCTGGTCGAATACAGCAGAGTATTTCCTCCTGTACACACCCACCATGAAGAACACCACCTCCGAGGAACCGATTAGCGAAATCTACCTGAACAAGTAACAACAATGACGAATTAGTGATTACTTGTAGTAGGCAACTCCAATGGTAGGCGTGTATTACTTATGAAACTCGTTAGTATTCACTAAACGAGATGGTGATTTCTCATTTATATCCACCCCGATTACATTACGGAATTTGCAACTAATCAATTGTTTCAGCCTCATCATGATTGCAGTTCACAAGAGTGATAGTAGATTGACGCGATTTCTATATCTAATATGTTAAAAATTGCTTGAAATGAGATTTCGCGTAGGGGTTCCATTTCAGCTCAGAGGTCACTACAAAACATAGTTGACGTCAAGAATTATTGACTATTGTATTTTTATTTAATTTATCCTATCAATTTCAATGAGCTTGATGGGGATAAGAGTATCCCTATCGACAACCACTAAATGCTTCCTTGTTAAGAGTACAAACTAGGAAATTTCATTATTTATAGTGTGTCTTAAATACTTTGGGTTTAATCTCATCCGTGAGTATTAAACAGCTTTCCACTTGTTGTCAATTTTTATTTAGCGATTTGTAAGGGACAATGCAACTCCATTTAATTCCCCCCCCCCCCCTCTTACCTGAATAGTATCGGGATTGGCGTCTTCAATAAGGCACGTAGAACTGACCCCGAAAGCGATTGATTTGATGGGAACAGCACTACACTCGAAGAGCACACTTTTATTCAAACAACGTCGAGTATAGGTCACAAGACCCTGTGGAGGTTCGTCAGTGGAGAAGATTCGGTGGAAGTAGTGGAGAATGCATAGCACCTTGTGGACTGTTGCCTTTCTAGCATTCTCGAAACTAAGCAAGCAAAGGAAGGCCCATTCTGAATATGGCGCAATGAGGAAAAATAACGTGCAATCACTTTTAATGGAAATCAATATTTTAAAAGGTGTGACAGAAGTTGTGTAGACGAAATGTGACAGAGGTGAAGAACTTTACCAAAAGAGCTTTTGAACTTTAATTAGGTAAACTTAGACTTAGATATGCAAATTATGCGAAGGTCAAAACGGTAAATGAGTATAGTGTCCTGAATAATAAAAAGTTTTTTCTTTTTGAGGGTAACTCCTGATGCCAACAGAGACAAGAGATAGAATTACGTAAAGTAGAATGGATTCCACTTTAATAATTTACCAATTAAATGTAACTTTAACGAAATAGCACTCATCTAATTTAGAACACTTATAAATACATCGACTAACACCCTAATGTTTAATTTTAGCCTAAAGTAAAGCACAGCTTAAAGTGGTAGAAACAAAGAAATCTGTCAAGCAAACACAATGTGTTTAAGAAGTCCCATATTAAACGATCAATCGTGGATATATATGTAGCTTAGAGGGATTGCATGCCTCAGCGTACCCGCATTTCATGACGTTAACGGTACTAAAAGTGGGCTTCTCGATAAATCACATTTAGTGGTGAACAATGGTAGACTGCCTTTTGAAAATAGCCTACCTTAACAAGATGCTAGGTACGATTTTGGAAGATGCATGGTTGTCAAGATACTGTCTTTACGAAAGAAGAACAATCTAAAGAGGTTGACTAAAATTGGG
Source organism: Rodentolepis nana (assembly GCA_900617975.1). Taxonomy (NCBI): domain Eukaryota; kingdom Metazoa; phylum Platyhelminthes; class Cestoda; order Cyclophyllidea; family Hymenolepididae; genus Rodentolepis; species Rodentolepis nana. The sequence continues at coordinate 2,881 of UZAE01013859.1, read as the reverse complement.
CACAAGTTAAAATGACGAAAGTTGGTGGTAAATAATGCATCATTAGATAATGAGAATGGCATTTACGCACTGATCTGTGGTAGTATAAATTAGCGATTAATTCGGGAAGTAAATCTTCCTTAAAGTCCACTGTAGGGCAAAGAACCTTGAGAAAGACCGTTTATACGGATGGAGAAATAGTTGCCTATTCTCGATTTAACCCTTAACCGCCCGAATAATTTCCTTAAAAAATGTACAAAACCTCACTCACACTTGTCTCACGGCAGACTGATGCCACCAATGTTACGAGTTTTGGTGGTTTATCAGGCGAAGGCTATAGACGTATTGAACATGTTTCAAACGATCATGGCTCCGCCTGTTATGAGTCTAGTACACCAATGGAGCTTATGCTGAAAGAGGACCGTGCGATCCTAGGGGGGTGTTAATGGGTTAAAACCTCAAAACATCAATTTGGATTGGAAAAGCAATGAAAAAGCACTAATTACCTGCAGAATTAATTTTATAAAAGCCAACATTTCTACAGATTTGACGAGATAGTTGCAACAATTTTAAATACATTGGAAGTGAAAGTTTGTTTGACAAGGATCAAAATTAGCAAATCGGAGGTGCATCAAGATCAAAGTGAAATGATCCAAGACTTGAGGATTTTAAGGGTAGAAAGCGATTAGTCTGTTTTGCTCTATTTCTTTCAAAGTAATGCCATATTAAATAACTCGTATTTTCTGCAAGATTCAACTAATATAGTATAGTTAAAGGAGTGTCAAATAATGTGCAAAAAACTTACTTTAGGGACAAAAGGGTTCCGAAATTGATAAAAGGATAGTTTGCGTATTCGGAGTCCTTGGATTTAGCATTTCGATGTGGAAAGGTACAATAGAAAGCATTCGCTAGCAGACAGGCAATCTGGTGCTGGTTCAACGTCAAACTGGTTTCTTTGTTCCTTTGAAGAAGAGGTATGGGCTGAAATTAAAAGATGCTATATTAAGTTACAGGTTGAATAGAAAGATATCAAAGAGAACATAACAAAAAATTACTTGAGGAATAAGCTGGGGGAGCTTAAGAGAAAGATCAGCAATCTTGGAAAGAAGAGATTCGAAATTTGGCTCCATTTTAAGAGCTGTCTCAAGGTGTTTAAAGTTCCAATCATCAATGAAACGAGCATTGTATGTTAATACAGCTTTCTAGAGAAGTTAATAAAATACATGAGAAAAATTGAATCCATAACTACTCTAAAATCTTCAACCGTTTTGATGGGCGAAGAAAGAGCTCTTTCAATAATACCCCAACGTGATACAGGTTGTCTCTAAGGAAAAGGAAATTGTCAGAAGGGAAAACATATCTCACATTTTCGTGATAAATATTATGTGGAGAACAGGGCATCTTAACGTAAGAGGCATTCCAAGCATCGACATATTCTGAAGAAACTGAACCATTTTTAACCTGTTACAAATAAATAACAAATATGAATTCATAAATACTACCTTAGACAAATCTGTTTTGGAATATTTGTCGATTGTTTGGGAAAAAGTAGTCATTTCTGAGAGCTTTAAACACTTGTTTTTCCAGGTGAAGTTCGGGTTAGAGAAAATATCATTGGCAACCGAACACATGCTGAAAATAGACACCAGCAATAAAATGACTAGTTCCGAAATTATTGAAAGCGAAGTGCGAAAGCGAACTTGATTGGATAAAAGATTCAGCAACCAATGAAAAGTCAAGATAATAATATTAAATGTTTCTATTGTATAAAAGCTTGCTATAAAAAGAAAACTCGAATTGAAGTGATAAATAGAAATAGATGTTAACATTATGACAACATTAGTTATTTTCTCGATGGAAGATTACTTTCGTCAAACGCATCTCACTCAATAATACTTACTAATTATCTTCACGAATTCTCTTTGCACTTAGACCAAGTGACTCTGAAAGCGTTAGCTGACGGTTACGTGGATGTGGACCACTACACATTTTAAAACCTAGGGCAATCTCAATGGACGGCCAATTGTGAAGGTCATATGATCATAATCTAACCTTAATTTGCAAACCCATTTCACACATACAAACAAAGCTGGTACGAATATTATTAATTCTAATGTATAAACTTTCTTGCTAAATTAAACAACAGCATTCACTCAATTTCGCAAATTATTCGGAATAATCAAATTTTTTATAACTATGTCTCTTCATCGAATGATGATTGAGAAATAATTACAAATGTATTAACCAGTATTTCAAAGTTGCAAACTAATTAATTTTGAAAGAATATGAAAATAAATTCATTAAAGTACAAAACTAAACTAATGTTTTACCCTTTTTTTATTAAGAACCCTCTAACGACATTACTTAATTTTAATTGCTGCATATCTTACTTGAGGAATAATCATTCACACTGCCTAATACAGGTTTATATGTTTATTTATTTCGAATGGCAGGCTTTTTAATAGTTACAATTATCTCTTTAGCTGATTTCAAACTTCACAGAAGGAAGAAACATCCAAGTGAGAACAATTAAATAGGCGGACAACAGAGAGATTTACAGATGCAAAATAAACAGACAGACGCATAGTCAGAGAAAAGGTAAGATGAGTACTGTGAAAGTTGTTGAATATGACAAACAGTGGGGTCATGGTAGTTAGAAGTCAGAATTAAACTACTGCTTAATAGACTTTTGCCGCATGAGTATACTTTGCCCAGGGTGCACCACATGAAGGTAAATTGATCGCACACATCTTGTTAATATGTAAAGATGAGAAAACCCGAATATCTCATCAAGGAGGCAATTTAGCGCCAACCTCTACCAAAGGTGAGCTTCAAAATCCACTATATGATCTTTTTCTAATTTGGTCAAGATATTTATTTATTTATTTCAAATGGCAGGCGT
>UZAE01013858.1:0-18549 GCA_900617975.1 Rodentolepis nana | reverse complement strand
AATATGACACAAAGTGAGGTGATGGTAGTTTGAAGTCAGAAGTCAACTGCCAGTTAATAGACCTTTTCCCGTATGAGTATACGTTGCCCAGGGTGCACCACGTGGAGGCAAGTCTATCGCACACCCCAACCACAACTGAGAGTAATGTTATATGCAACTGTACTCCGAGTTTGTAGAGTGAAGAAGTTTGTGTGGAATTGCCGATCAGGGAAGTTGTTCTGTTCTGGATGATAAATGGATTTGGCCAGTAACAGACTACATCTATGGTGATAACATGAATCAACTGGTGCCGTCCCATACCTCAAGGAGAAGTCCGAATGGTCGTCAGCTAATTTTATGACCACATGAGTTCCATTGAATATTTGGCCAGATCATTGAACAACGCACTATTGTGTGTATGGGCTTTGGAGTTAAACGCTAATCGTCGCGTCAGCACAGCCTTTAAGCCAACCGGCTTAAAGGCTGTGGGTATGCGCTTTTGTAACCTTTGCCAATGAAAGTGTAATATGTTTTTTCTCCAGGTTTAGTTTGCTTTGCCGGGCCGGAAAGGTAATGAAAATTACTTTAATTAGGGCTCTTCGATAAGCATTAAGATCTCCTCTTCTGATGTTTTAATAAACCCCTTAAAATTTTTAGGCCCCAGCAACGTTTTCTTTGTTTTAGTAATTTGTAAATATATCGGAATATCCGTAATTTTCTTAATTAGCTTCGCATAAATTCAAAAATTTAAAAGTCACTTTTCCTCGTAAAGGGAGAAAACTCTTTAAAGCTTCCTTCTCGTTTCTTTTGCACTTCTCTTATCTTCAAAATAATTCAGAATTCACACGATTTTATATGATTTTGTAGGAAAATCTCTGTATATATAGGAAGGAATTCGCTAATATTATTAATAATGTTGTATTTTAATTAGGCTTCGAAAAGAACTTTAAATAATGGATAGTAAGATATAATTTCAAACGCGTTCACACTATAATCCTTGGTAGTTTGTGATCTTATATTATGTTCAAATTCGTTCTCCACACTCCGTCATCAGGAATCTTCGCAATCTCAACGAAATTTCAACTTCTATATAATATTTATCCCGCAAAATTAATTTCCCTGCCTTGGGAAATAGAATCCATGGAAATGTTGGCATCCATGACCAATATGTCGGCTTATGAATTAAAACTGACCTTTCTCCTATCTCCTTTACCACTTACATTTTGGAAATAAAACCCGCTTGAGACCAGTATTTTACTCTTCAATGTCAGGAAGACGAAGTGCAGAGCATAGGTAGTATAGGTTACTTGCATGTTAGAGGGCTACCAATGATCAGTCTGATCTTCTCAGTCCAATCTGAAATAAGTAAAATTCTATTCCTCCCATAAAGGTGAATTCCGAATTCCGTCAATAAAGATTTGGTCAGGTAACAAGTCTTACTATCTCTCTCAGGAGTTTGAACATTTAGGAAAAAGGGTAATTTATTAACATCAGCGAGCGTATGCACTAAAACTATTCGATCATATTGAAAACGCATAATTTAAGCTTTTCGATTGAATAGCATCTACAGGGAACTAACTTGTAAGCTAATTTAAATAAAACTATTCTGGAACTTTTCTAAAGAAGAAGGAACGAATCATGAAACACCCTCAGTACGAAATTTGATGCTTTCCACTCTATTTATCATCTAGAACAATTTGTCAGTAAGTGTGTAGGAATACCATTGAATCCGCACTTCCGTGATTGCTTGTCCTTCGGTGCCAAGTACATCAAGTACTACATAATCAAATGGAATACACACATGAGATTAAAAATAGCACATAAACCTGGAAAGCAAACTAAACCAATATGGATGCATTTTTAATTACAAACTATGCAATATTGCACGGTCGTTAAAATGGTGCATAAGGAAATTTATGCGAAATTGAGGTAAATGAAAGCAACAACATGAATGAAAGCAAACATTCCAAGAGAACAAATCAAAAATATTTAAATTACAAAGAAATGTTTAATTAGCTCCATTGAAAAGTTCACTAATAAATAATTAAGTCGTTAAATTTTTTTCATAAGCATTAATTCAGAACGTGCACAAACTATATTATTGCCATAAATCAAAATAGATCTAAAATTTTGCTGTATAACAAATCGATGAGTTTCATTGGTAAATATACTTTAAACTTTACTTAAGTGTCGAACAAATCGAAATAGATCTTAATCTATTTATTTTTCAATATTTTCCCCATAACAATATTCTTTGGCATTCAAGTATTTATACTAGAACTAATTTTTGTATTTTATGGTATCTCATATTGCAATACCTTTGTCCATTTAAAGGCTCAGTTTTCTCTTTTGTGAACGGAAGAATAATCTTTTAAAAGGCGTACATAACAAAATAGTTTCTTATTGGATCTAAATCAAATCGTTCCAAACCGGTCGGTTCCTCTAGTCTAAATTAATATTTTACTAAGTTTATTAATTGCTAAAACTGCCATATTTTTTCAAGACCTTTTAAACACGTCAATGAAATTAACTTGCGCGATAGACTTACCTCCACGTGGTGCATTCTGTGCAACGTATACTCATACGGCAATTGATTTCAAACTATTATGACCCTACTGAATGCCATATTCGGACACTTCTAGAGTACTCACCTTTCCTTTTTCTCTACCTTTGTGTTTGTCTACCCTCCCTCTCGATCTTTTGTGGCATTGATGTAACCCCCCACTCCCCGGGGAAGCCCGAAGTCAACTCAAGAGACAATGATGACCATCATAAAGCCCTCTACATGATATAAATATGAACTTGTTGACATTTTGTCATTTCGTTCATCGCGTAATTTAGATACATCCCTTTACGCTCATTTAAGTAACTGCAATCAAGACAAATTAATAAAAGTAGCTTCTCTATTTTAAGGGAGTTTTAAAATATTTATATTTTATATTTAAAATTATTATTAAATAGTAGAAAAAATGCTGCGACCTAGTATGACATTTAAAAAATTTTCTCAATTTTTACGAATACAAAATAACTCAAGTGCTTAATAGCCAGTGCTGTTGAATATGAATTTATCTAGAAGACAAAATATTAGGAAACAAATGAATTGATGTTGTCATGAATATAACAATAAACATCGTCAATTCAAAAAATGCATAATTAGAAATCGATTTGAATGCATTTAACGAAATAAATAAGTGAAAGGAAGTAAAAACAATAAATTAAATAAGTAAGTAACAGTAAATAAATAATGAAACCAACTTGAAATTATTAATTTTTCTTTGACAATATTCATTGATGTTGTCTTTTGAGTGTCAACGAAATTGGATAATTTTTGATAAAACTAAAGTTGCTGAAATTTGGATTAAATATGGATTTAATATCTCAAACCGTGGTTGTTTGCCACTATAACAGCAAGAAACGACCTTAGACAAGAGATATGCATCAGTTCACTCGCAGACAAGTTGAATTTAATTTTAAAATCCGACAAACCCAAATTATATTTGTCCCAAAACTGAATTTGAATTGTCGATAATTGTTAGGTGATATTATAAAAAAAAGTTGCCTTACATACCTTACTGTATAATCGAGCGCGTTTTAGGCACCAAACTTCAAAAGTAGCTCATGGATTGTTTCGTGTCTGAAGAAGTTAGAAAATGGATAATCTATTTGTTTCAAATAGTCATGATTCTGAATGCAAACTTTTATTGACGCTGTTTATTTCATATCGCAATAGAATTGTCTTTATTTCTTGAGAATATTTATTTATTTATTTAAAATGGCAGACGTTTTGATAGTTATCATTAGCCCTTTAGTTGACTTCAGGCTTCACAGAGAGGAGGAGGAACATCAAAGGGACAAAAAGTCGAGAGGGGGGAACAGAAGAGTGTTTCAAAGATGCAAAAGAGACAGGCACAAAGGTCGAGAGCAGGGTGAGGCGAGTACTGTGGAAGTGGTCGAATATGACATACAATGGAGTGATGGTAGCTTGAAGTGAGAAATCAATTGTTGGTTAATAGACATTATTGCCGTATGAGTATACGTTGATCAGAGTGCAGGTAAGCCTATCGCACACCCCTGTCTTGAGAGTATCTACTGAAAAAATTGTGCCCTAGTTTCTTTTAGCGCGGTCAATTGTTTACTGTGCTGTGCCAACAGAAATTAGCAGAACTAATAATGTTAATGAAGTACTTAAATGATTGTGGAATTTTACCATAGTATTCCATTTTTATTCAATTTCCCGAATACGTCTGGTCGACACGTGGAAGCACAAGAGGAGGCAAACTTTTAATTAGCATTTCTCTAGCCAAACAAATTTTGAAAGTTTTTTAAAATTTTGTTCACCTTAAAACTGAGACAAAATGCGGAAATAAAATCCAAACAAACTTGTAGATTTAAAAATAAAATTATTTATTAGTTTTTTATTTTGTGAACTTGTGAATGCAGTCACCAATTAATTTAATCTTATACATTAAAAGTTATTCTACTTGGGAATGAACAATCACTTTCTTCTCTAGTGTAGTGCAGACTGGTAACAATTTTCTGCAAATTATTATTTAATAAAATATTTTCGATTTTTTGTCAAATTCCTACCCAACAGATTCGAATGTCATTGCTTATCTGCAAAATCAATTAAAAGAACAAAATAAATAGGTAAACAATTTTTCTTTATTCGAATATGCACTTAATGTCAGTCATTATTTCTTTTCCAAATAATGTTAGTTTTGTGTTAGATGCATCAGTTTCGCTTGGAGAATTTAGTTTCCTACGTTGCCAATTAACAACAACGCGTTATTTTATAGAATTTTTTTAGGAATTTAAATTTTTTTCTTACCCCTTGACTGAATCGGATAAATTATTAATGAATGAGCAATTGAATTATTAAAATTTAAATTTTAACTTAACTATTAATATGGTGATTAAGTTTGCCAAGGTTTTAGTGATTAACTTAAATATCTTAAGGAACCAAACTTATGTCTTATAATTTAGAAACAGCAAATCCTTACTCTCCAAAGACTACCTTAAAGCCAAGGGGCATTCAACAGGAAACGAGAATAGAGACAAATGAAACAAGAGGCAAGTGAGAGTTGTACGTGAAATGCAAAGAGAGAGTTCGTAAAAGCCAATTGGTCAGGTGATCTTATTACCCAAGTAAGCCCATGAGGTCAAGAGTTCTGAGGTGCTTTTAAATGAACCGGATAAGGTGGATAAAAGAGTGGTTTTGATAAGCGTGTCTTGCCATGACTTTTGAGCATTTGGGTTATAGGAACGCAAATAACCGAAAATTAAATCCGATTGAAGTGTGGCTTTGGGAAATATAAAGATAGTCATCAAACATATCAATTATTACTTTCCCACATCGGATTGAGTTAAATTCTGCGATTACGAAGTCCATTGAATGAAAAAATGCCAGTAATTTTGATTTCTTATTCCTTAAGTGCGGAAGTAATAAAATTCGAGTTTCGCCTCATATAGGAGGTCCTGTGATGATTCACCCTTCCGTGAAGAATATTAGAAATAAAGGATTACTAATAGTTATATATGTGAACGGCTGTCTCCTTTTCGTTTTATTTTAAAAGAAATCGATAATTCAACCTCTTCTAAAAAAGGACATATTCAGCGAAATGTTTTTTGACTCGATTTGTGGAAATGTAGTAGATGGAATTGGTCAATCTTTTCAGTTATTTAAATTACCATTTAAATTACACTCAATTGCATTGAAATAAAAATTTCCTATTATAATTCGCCTCTCTAAAAGAATTTCAATAGTCTAATTGATAAATGGAATACGTTAAATGGGTCATTGAAATGTTGTAACAATTTTGGGCTCATTCAGGTAAATTCCTTAAGATCTTGTTGCCTTTCAGCAATTGGAACTTCATGCATGAATTCCTTTGAAATAGCTTTGCGTTATTTCATAATTGGATCAGTAACTAAATAAAAAAGGTCCCCCACCCCCCACCCCACCCTCCCCCTACAATTCCACAAAAATAAAGACGCTAAGAAGTGTTTATTCTTATTATAATTGTGCTTAAAAGCATAATCGGATTTTAAGTAAATATATTCATTTCGAATATAATTTAAGATGAAAGAAATAGAAATGGAAGGGAGAAAAATACTAGCATATACAGGGCTTTTATATGTATGTATTTTAGTGGAAATTTCAGGTTTCCTTTTAAAAGCATGATATTTAATACAAACGACAGTTTCGGTAAGTGAAGTTCGAGGCAATATTTCATTTCACGCTTATATAGTGCATTACAGCTAATTAAATATATGAAATATTCAACGGATTTAGAGAGGCAGATTATATTCAGACGATATAAATGGGGGGGGGGTCCTGATCTATGCAGAAGAGTATTGGAATGGATCTAGAATGTTATTGAAGCCTCTAGAATTTTCGAAGTATGATTTTTGCACACTCATTTTATATACTAAATTCTAACGATATTACTGATAATGAAACAGAAAATAAGAATGATTGAGAAATTAAATCACCGGAGACATTTTCGCGTCTGCAAAGTGATGGTGATTTCTTTTTCTCAGTCCTCCACTTATCTTCAAATCGTTTTTGGGTGAGTACTCTGGAAGCTTCTTTTCCTGCCTCCCTTGATCCTCATTGAGTTACATTTACACAACGTGGATTGGAAGATCTTTTAAAATAGAGTTCCCTTTACGACCTAATACCAAGTTAATTCATATAATTACTTACATTGTTCAAGGTGGACATTCTACTGTCTTAGCAATTGATTATAACAAACGCATTATCCAAAACTAATCCATCTTGGTGATTAATCCATCAGTGAGATTATATTAAGCATTTTTACGCTAAATGTATGCAGCAGACTGCGAAATTCAAAATTAATAAGATTGGTTAATTGAATACTGTCTTGATATTAAAAATTTGCAAGACAATTTAATTCTAAATCAAATAAAAAATTAGAAATTTATGGGCTTAAGTAAGAAATCCATTAAAGCAACTTTCTGTTGAATATGTTCAAAATATGCGACAAAGTATTAATTAAATTAACTTCATCAAATTTTTTGGAGATAGTTTATTTTCTTTCCTGTAGAAGTAGTTGCTTGCATGTTTTGAAGTTAACTTCCATTGAAGTAGGACAAGTTATTCAAGAGTTTATTTCTAATTTAGAAGCACTTCTTAGAAAAGAACACCCTAAACTTAAATGCACGCAACATTTAAATTATCGAACTGAAAACTTGAATTTCATTCATAAAGAATTCATGATCCATGCATTGACATTAGAAATGCCATCTCAATTAGCGAAACGAGAAATGAATCGAACGATTCATTTATTAGGTCTCAAATTCTACCCCAAGAATTGCCAAAGCATCGATAAAATCGATGAAAATTTTACTTCAACGAGGAATTTGATAAGGATCCTTCATCATAATGCCGTAGAAAAATGAGCAATAAATTCTTCAATTGATATCCTACAGGAGGCTAGTTTGATTACCTAGAAAATAAATGTTGACATTGAGAAGGTGATTAATTACATTTCCTATAAAATGTTCAGTTAGAAAGTTAATCTATATTTATTCAATTCTAAATGTTTGGTTCAAGCAGAAATGATTTTAAATAATGGATGCTTGACCCGTAAACATACATATTCTAAAAACGGATCATCTTCGATCTCAAAAATAACACAAGTATTAATATTGCGTATCATAGAATAGACATTTTTTTTATTCTTATTAAAAATAAGTAATATTTAACTGTATTAACAAGTGTTTATTCATCAGGGCAAACGCGACTATATTTTTCGAATGCAAAAGGGACATTAAATTGAACTAGAAAAATTCTATATTCACGCTTTTGGTGTTTGAGATATGACTGAGTTTTGTTACCAAAATAAAGCAAAATTTTGTAGAAGAAAACGTCAGTATGCATACTGAGTGTAACTTTTGTTCAATTTCTGACATTAAATAAGCTTTGCTGCTGGTTAATCAGGCAGGCAATTTGCGACTAACCCCAAAGTTATGCTATATTAACTAATGTGTTAAATATTTCAAACTAAGTCTTTTCCAGAAATGGAGAGGAATAGCATAATAAGAGGTCAATAATGCATTAGGAACCTGATTAAACAATGATACTAATTCACCCACGGTGGACCTGAAGAAATTCTGTTATGTTCGAATTCTCCTTGCTATTCAAAACCACACCACCTGACAATAAGAACATGGATAAATGCTAAAAATAAAGGTAGATTTAGCCAACTCTTTTTACCGCTTTAGGAAAATGCATATTTTAAGTGTAGAGACCTACACTCGCAATTAATCACCATGTCAACGAATATCAGACTGGCGGTAAGGAACTGATCAAGTAACCCTGAGGACTAAAAGTGTTATTTGAATCAGAGTACGTGAAGCTGTGTGTGCATCAGCTAATAACAAAAGTGCGTAGAACTTAATTCGAAGAATGAGGAGATGATCAATGGCGTTTCGACGCACTTTACTCATTCCTTAATGAGGAAGTCATGGAATTTGCTTTGGCAATGCAGAAGCAGAGAGTAAAGGTGGAAGCAAGTTTACATAAATTGGGTCTTCTCGTTTCGAGATCTTTCAAATATTAAAAAAACCCTAAACTGATTGATCGCAGACCCTATATAATAATATAGCTCCAAAGATCGCGTTAGTTTCATCTCTTTCAAGATTTCTAAAGCTAAACTTAAGCTGTTATGTATTTTAAGTCATGAAAAGATTTTTCATCTAGGTACTGTTAGGCTAAATTGTTGTACTATTAGGAATCAGCATATTTAGTATACTGAAATGGTTTTGAACAAAGACTTATTTTTTCAGCCAACATAGTTTAGATATCTAAAATATTTTGGAAGTGAATCCACAAAGCGATAAGAAAGTTGCAAAGTGTCATTATTATTATCTTCAGTAATATTTAATAAAAAATTTTACTCCGTCGAAAGCAAGCGAAATCGATTGGCATTAAATACAATGAATGAGTAAATTGAGGGCAAAGAGCAAAATCGAGAAATAAAGCGTCATTTAATTCTCAAAATCGGATTTAAAAGAAATTACTTAATGAACATTTCCTGTTATAAAATAAAAATTTTCTGATTCGCCGCTCAGATTGCGTCAACTATGCATCCAGCAGTTTTTGTTGTCGCTTTTGTAATCATAATGGTTAGCCACACCAATTCACCCGATCTCACTTTCAGTTGTCAAAATGGCAAAATGTGTGGTACATCTGTACGTCTAGAAGAAGAGTGCTAACTTTTCTTCTTCTTCGAATTTTATTTAGCGGAGTATAGGCTAATCTTGTCTGGAATACTTATGAAGTATAAACAGTTGGTCTAAAATATTAAATAAAGGCTAAGTTGGTGCTTGCGTTCTCTTTAATAACTTCCAAATGCACTACAATAATGACTATTGAAAATAAAATTATAATTTGTCTTTTCTCTTTACTTTTTTTAAAAGTATTCAAGTGCTCAGTTAAACTTTTGTTTTTCTCAGTTTTCCCTATCTGATAATGCGATAAATAAAATATTTTGCCGTTAACTCGAATTTACATATCAATAGGGCTGGATTTTGATATTAACGAAATTGAATTATATATTGATTAAAAAACACTTCTGTCGGGAAAAATTTTACGAATTTGTGAGCCTTAGGTACATAACCAGTGAGACTTAATGCCTCACCGCTTCAATAAATTAGGTTGTTGAAAATAAAATGATGAAATATGCTAGTTTTATCGAGCCGCCTCTATTGCATTAACAATTTCAAGTGTTGAAATCTAAACTAATTATCTTTTGAGGTCGTTCGTAAAATAGTATATTAAGGAAAGAATTTAATCAAAGTGTAAATCCATATAACATATTTATATATAGTATTTCAGTTAATGCAACTGTTAACCACTACGCGGATTCCACGACCCTCGATTAATAAAGTATCGATATTTTAATTTCATCAATTCTCTTTTAAGTTAATTGAGAGTAATTTAAACCTTCTAACTATTTCAAAATCAAAATGTTCGTACTGCCTCTTCCCCATAGCTATGGTCTACTCCTATTCCCCTTAATCATACTCATCATTAGCATTCCTCGTCATAATCAAATCCAATTTGCTTGTAACTCAATATCCGTAGTGATTCGGACCATTTAGGACCACTTAAATTCACTATTTCATCTTTATATGCATCATGTGGCATATATTTGGGAAGAAAGTTATGCGTTTTCTGAACGGGTTTCCCCCCCCNNNNTCCCCCCCCCCCCCCCCCCTCCTTCTACACCCCCCCCTTAGAGCTAATTTTCAGTACTTGTTTGAGGCATATTCTACCTACCTAACCAGAAGATGGCATTGTTTAAGTCTATTGTAAATGGTACTGAATAACGTTTGCCATAAGAATCAGATATGAGAGAATGAAGGGCAGAATAAAAAAAGGTCAGGAATTGAACCAATCAAATTTAAAAGCCAATCGCAGTTGGTAAATTTTGTCAACAACTAATAAGCAATGATATGTTAGATTCACAAATATTATCCAAACATATTTGTCATTTAATCAAATGAGCTCTTTTTAATAGGTTGCTAAATTTTATTATGCTTAATTTTCCTTCAATATGTGCTAGATAAACGGACGGATTTAGGTAATCATGTCTGATAGAAATTGACAACTGCTAGAAGAAATTAGCATTTGCCTGAGGAAATTCGCTAGATATTAATCTACAATTTATGCTGTGGTAAATAAATGTTAATTGGATTCCAGGTGTAGCTAATTACAGTCCTTCGTGGTAGACACTTTAAAATAAAAACGTAATTTTATGTCACACAATTCACAATTTAGTTTTTCATAAACTTAAAATACTCCATTTCAGAATTAAGGGCATTCCATGAAACATTATTACTTATTGTATTACATGACCTCCAAAATCTAGGTTCCGTCCACTTTTAGCGTATTCTTCAACATTGCAATTTCATGCAGTTGAATTCGGGTGGCTACCTTGTTCCAATGGTACTAATTCCTCAAAAGTGAATGTATGGTGTCCTGCCTATGAGGGTATTTAGGCTCTTCATCAATAACCAATAGGCAAGGAAAATTTATACGAAAAGTTCATAAAATATTTTTTGAGCATAGGAGTTAAAGTAAGTCTCCAAAGTGGATTGCAGAAGTGGAAAGGGATTTGAAGCTTCACGTGCCTTCTTTCAAATTTAGGAACATATGTTTTACCCGTCTGCTGTCTTAGATTTCCATATTTCTTCGGGTTAATTTAGTAGACATTTCTATATTCTAATTTGGTTTTAACTTGGCGGATCGTTTTAATACTTGTTAGCCTTATCTTCTAACAATTGAAACAAGATTTGAGTTAATTTAATTGTATTTTGAAATACTACTAGGGCATATTACAATTTACAAATGACTTCCTCCCTCCAAATTATTGAAATATTTATACGCGGACTTCCTTATTAAGAAAACATTGTGGTCATTTGAAGCTTTAAAGTATGTACTCTTATTCGTAAATTTTTAAATATATTTGTAAATAAGTTACTAAACCAAAAAAACATGATATATTGGTCCAGGATCCTGCTATTCCAATGGTACTCTTTCTGATGACATCACCAACTCTTAAAAGTGAGCTGATTAGGAACAAGGATGGGCAAACTCTTTCGTTGATTCGACCCCATACGTTGGGCTCAGCATTTCCCAATTGATGATATTTAGAATATCAAAATTTGTAATGGTTTCTAATGCCTCTTGAATGTCTCCGCGTCAAATAAATTATTTTATCAGTACAATCATAATTATCAACATGAAGGGACGTTTTCTTGCATTTAGGTTTTATTAAAATGCATTATGACAATGGGTGAATTCTTTTGAGTAAATTGTAAAATTTTCCTAATTTCTGTGATGATATTAAGGAGGTCATAAATGTTTAACAGCTATTAATCGAATCAACTCAGTCCAATCTCCTCGATAAAGTTTGGGTGGGAGGTTGAGGCCACCAATGCATCCAATTTTGATGGCACAAAGAATCTGAGCAATTGTTGCACTTGATGAAAGAGGTAGTACTCGAGCATTTAAATCAAATGGCAGGCTTTATGATGATATTCATTAGCCCTCTAGTTGACTTCTGACTTCCCAGAGGAGAGGAACGGACAGTTACAAAAAGTGGAGAGGGGGGACAGAAGAGTGATACACAGATGTAAAAGAGACAGACAGACAGACAAAAAGGTAGGGAAAAGGGTGAGGTGAGGGGTGTATTGTGGAAGTGGTGGAATATGACACAAAGTCGGGTTATGGTAGTTTGAGGTCAATTGCAAACTGCCGGTTGATAGACTTTTTGCCGTATGAGTATACGTTGCCCAGGGTGCACCACGTGGATGTAATTCCATCGCGAGCTTCAAAAAGTACCATAAAAACTTAAAATTTGATATGATTGGAAAAAATCTTCGGATTTATAGCATTGTTAAAAATTAGGAATGAATTTTAAGTCCATGATTGTCAGATACTAAAAGCTCAACATACACACACCTATATACATATACATATACATATATATATACGAAACTCTTTGAATCTTGACGAATCACGAGGTAGAAACCTTCCATATATTCGTTTTACTGAAGAAGGACATTAAGCGGCGTTACAATACGTCAATCCGCCCGATGTTAATAGCACAGATCTATAAAGTGTTATTGACGTCCAGTAATAAGTAAAGAATGTAACGTACTAATTAGCACAATTACCCCATTTTTGGAGAGAATATGAATTTTTTACAACGTCTTCTTCCTTCCTCGGACCACAGAAGACAATTCTTCTTTAATGTTTGTACTAAATCAGATATAAATACGAAGAATGTCACTCTGAGATTTGTCTTTTCAAATATCCTTATTGATTGTGAGAACAAAAAAATGTTTGACAATGAAAATCGATTTTGTTCTTTGTGCAGAGGCGGAACAGTTCTATTCATGGTGATGTATCCCGGGATAGTTCGCTTACAATTGCCAGCTAAGCATTTCTCACCTTTTTCGTCAAATTCCCTTAAAATGGGATTTATATTACTAGAGGCTGGAATTACCGTCTTTTCATGCAGTATTCAGGAAGATAAGTTTAAAGTTAGGAAGTTTCAATTAACTTTCAATTAGACATCACGATCAAGTCATCGACATAGTCAGTGTTTTCAATAGTCAAAACAAGTGCTTTCAAGTGCCCACCTTTCGACTATAATTTTGAGTGGTCTACAGCAGAATAGAACTGTAAAGATTAAAATGCAAAGTTCCACTTTTGAATCTGGGGGTGTGGGATAGACTTACTTCCAAGTGGTGCACCCTGGGCAACGTTTAATCATACGACAAAGAAGTCTATTAACCGGCAGTCGACTTCTCACTTCAAACTACCATCACCCCCACTACATGTCATATTCGACCCCTACCACAGTACTCATCTTACCCTTTCTGAGCCTTTGTGTCTGTCTGTTTATTTTACACCTGTGAATCACTCTTCTGTTCCCCACGTGTCTGTCTATCTCTTTTGCATCCTTGAATCACTTTTCTGTTCCCCCTCTTGAATTCTTCTCACTTTGATGTTCCTCCTCCCCTCTGTGAAGCCACTCTAATGTTCCTGTCCCGCCCCCCAGTCTCGACTTTTTTTCACTTTGATGTAATTCTGTTCCCCACCCATCGCCTTTATTCTACTTTGGTGAACCTCCCCTCTGTGAAGCCCGAAGTCAACTAAAGGGCTAATGTTTACTATCTAAACGCCTGCCATTTGTTATAAATACTTTTGAATCCAGCCGGACTTCCAATTGAATAAAGAGGACGCATTATTAGTTTCGAATCCAACCCCGTTGGCATTGAAAGCAAGGTCTTGACAACGAAATACAATGTGTTATTAATTGCTGATGCACAAAACTAAGCGATTTCATTCACACGACTCGCACACCGAGATTATATCAGTGTCTCCCCTCACCCCCTCCCCCACCTAGAACCTTGAGCCTTAATAGTGGGTTAAATGCATGTTACTAGAATGCAATTTAAGGTGTTTAGATTTTATGTGGCATAAAATCTATACCAAATTTGTATTTACTAATATTATTAACCGGGAGGGGGGGGGGCTACGATAGACATACCTCCACGTAGTGCCCGCTGGACAACGTATTTTCATGCAACAAAAAAGTCATTAAAAATCGGGAGTAGACTTCTCACTTCAAATTACTATGACCCCACTGTATATTATACTCGACCACTTCCTCGGTACATTGGGCTAATGATATTTATCATTAATCTTGCCATTTGAAATAATAATAATATTAGTAACCATTAAGTAATATGAGTGCCTTCATAGGCAAGCCATGCGCTTTAAGTCGTATAGTCTATTCCTATGAGTAAATCACTTTTAAGCAACTCTTTTTCTTGGTTTTATTAATTCATTTCAAATCCTCACTGATGTAAGAAGAAAACGTATTTGGGAGAATGGGGAAGCCTTCAGCAAAACGTTCTTCAAGAATAGATTAAATGAGCTACTTTAAAATGAAACGAAGTAGGTAGCCTTTTGTTGAGGTAATAATTAATGTAAAAATTTACCATTTTCAATTTTTTAAGATTGAACACGTCTTTGCTAACTACGCGTCGAAATGTCTTTACTGCGGCCAAGATATCTCTGTTTTCGCAGTTAAGGGATGAAGGATATGCCTTTGCATCAATTAAACAAACTGCTGGTATAATTTTAAATTTCAATTTCTAATCTAAAAGTAAGTTAGCAACGCGGTTGCCATTAAATCTATGCCCTGCGAATTTTCCCCCATTTCTGGAAGGTGAATGTTGATAAAGTTGCTCTCGAATCAGCCAACGATTTTTAAAATATTCAAGCAGACCCACCAAGAAGAATAAATGTGGTGAAAATGAAGAACAAAATGATAATGTTGTAAAAAATATTTATCTCATTTTGACCTGTTCTCGAGCTCAATTTCAAATATGGTGCTAAAAAATTAAGTTTATTTTACTTTAGTGGGTGAAATAAAATTTTAATTCCGTTAAAATTTATGCTTATGCACGTTTTAACTCCCTTTTAACACTAAACACGCATCATAAATTATTAATAGCAGCCTACGTGGTCATTTAACGTTTGAAATATTGAACTTATAGCAAAAGCATTAAAACAATCAGCCGCAAAATGGCTGGACATCCAAAATGACTTTTCTTGAAAGCTCAATGATGCTATTAGCTTGAGAACAATGCATTTTAGCAAAATAACCCATATCCGATGCAATTAAGTTCGTACAATTCGTATTTTAAAGTACACAGTTAATAGATGTTGGTACAACCGTTTCTCAATTACCTGGTATGAGGTTCATCACATCGAGAAAAGGTTCAATTAACTTAAAAGAACGCTTTTATGCTTTTTTGTGGGAGTGGGTGGGGGTAGGAGAAATCGAATTGAAATTGATAAATGTTAATCTTTGAGCTTAAAAACTTTTCCCATAAATGGTATGACACTTATAATAGAAGTCGTAAGTCCTCCATCAATTTGAATGTTGATTCTCGTGTTAAAATCAAGCAAAAGTGAGACGAATCGTAAGTTCTATTCATTGGTTTTTGCTTATTTACTCAAATTTTCCAACCTTCTGTCAACAGCAATGCCTTCATCGCCATGCTTACCTAATTCCGCAAACATCAGTAATATTAACGGTGATAAGCACTGTATGGTTTCACCGCTATGGACTTTGACTTGAAGAGATGCTAGTCTTGAAGTTTGCTTAAACTTAATCAGGGTGAAAATAGGAACTGAAGCTTATTAAATTTAGGGGTCTTTTTTCAAATCAGATCTTAAATTCCCGAAAGGATTTGTTGATGAAAACCACTCACATCGGTCATGAACAGGTAATGAAAAGTATGATGCAAACCAAGGCAATTGTGTTTTCTCTCTACTAAAGTTGAGCATTAATTTATAGCTTTAACAACTTCTAGTACAGCAAATAATGAAATTGGATGAAAAAAGGGGCGTTTTTAATCTTTCAGTGCCAAATTTCATTTACTTTTCATTGGAAACCGAGCAATGACCTATGTACATGTGCGCGCTTTTGTACACCTACATCATGTATTCAACTTTACAATGGATCTAATGCCACATCTTACTGAATTGACACACATTTAGAAGTCGGTACCATCACTAACATTAAAAGCAAATCAAAAGCGAGTGACGTTCATGAAGCGCACTTATTTCGAAAAGTCCCAATAATATTCGTAAAGATTTTTATTCATGTTTGGTTGTAATTCCTCCAATTTAGGCGAAACATTGCCATTTGAAAATTTGAATGAGTGCCAGGTTACGTCGATGAAGGTTAAATTTCTAGTCCAGATCTAAATTTCTTGAAGAAGAGGGGAGGAACATCAAAGTAAGAAAAATTCGCGAGGGGGGACAGAAAAGTGATTCAAGGATGCAAGAGATAGACAGACACAAAGGCAGAGAAAAGGTAAGGTGAGTATTGTGGAAGTGGTAGAATATGACATACAGTGGTGCCATGGTAGTTTGAAGTTAGAAGTCAACTGCCGAATAATAGGCTTTTTCCGTATGAATATACGTTGCCCAGGGCGCACCACGTGGAGGTTAGTCTATCGCACACCCCCAGTAAAGAACACAAAGTCTGTAGCTATTTGATTGTCAACATCATTATTTTGCCGCGTTAGAGCAACTTCCATATATTCAATTTGATTTTCATCTAAAAGATTGTCAAATACAGATATTTACGTATTTAAAACAAACTCAGCTCTAGGAGGCAACAACTCTTTAATATTTGTAACATGACTTTGAAGTATCCAAAGTCGGTAAACGGTTTTGTACCTGTTTGTAACTAATGGAATCCTGGACACCAAAGAAATAGCATGAGCCTCTCACTAACGGCAATAAAATTGGGTGATATTAGTGGCACAACTTCTCTTTAAAAGAGTCCAAATCCCACTTTTGGTGGAATGCAGCCAGTAGCCGCTATTGAAAGATGATGGCAGTTTTTCCTTTTCACTATGGTTAGACTGACTCAGCCTAAAGTGTAAAATGACCATTTGGCGGCAGTCTAAATGCTGGAGGAGGGTGGGGGTGGGGGGGGTGGTGGGGGTGGGGGGGGTGGGGGGATGATGTGTACTGCTGACTCATCAAACGTGCGTCTCTGCACGTCTGACCCCTTTTTTAAGCAAGTGTGTACCTCACTCTGTCTCGTCTATGCTCTCCCTCTGTGAGCGATGGGAGACCAAACAAACCAATCGCTTTGACGGGTGGTGGAATTGGTAAGCAATGATTTTTAATTACACATTAAAAGACACTAAACCTTTTTTTCTACGACAAGATTAATGAGAGCAGATTATGGTTTCGGACAAATGTCTGCACAAAATTTTGGGTTGGTGAGCATTAATGCTCAACCTAGTTCCACTTTGTTTTTTTGAGGCGTCCTGGAGAAGTAAATCGTTGAAGAAACCATTTTAACTGAAAAATTGGTAAAAATGAAAGCAACAACGCGTTTTGAATGTGGAAAATTAACAGAGATCATCTTAAATAAGCCCTAGAGAGAACTGTTTTTCTGTGTGCAGAAATGACATTACTTCTCTTATTTGACAACAGCATCTACTGATAAATAGGATTTGTACGTCTCAGACGTTATCTTCTACCTGAACCATGGGGTCAAGTAACCCAGGAGTCTTAATACGTTCATTCCATTTCTTGCCCCTCGACGGTTCAAACACTATTCCAACCCTTAATGGAATACTTCGCCTTGGTATGTCCACATTCTCACCGATGATTATGGCTCATAAAAGATACCGCGTAATTTGCTGACGTGAATAATAGCAATGGATTTTTCATATAAAACAATTTTTTCCACTGGAGATAAATCATGTAATTTGAAATAATTTGATTAAGAGAATAATTAAAATATTTCCAGCTTAATTGCTTCCAGGATTCAGCTCGAAAGAGAGGTAGATTTGCAAGTAAATTGATATAGGGGATATCTATTGAATCTTAGCAGAAGAAAATTGAATTGAAGACGTTCCCTCTTCTACAGAGGGTTAGCATGGACTATCAATCATATGTAGAATTCGATGCGGTTTTTTTGACCATGGCAACAAAATTTCGAGTCTAGACATCGCCTTTTCATTTACTTTGACTCAAAAATAGGTAGTTATCCTATGCATAATGAAAATTCTATTTTAAAAATGTGGGTACGTCTACTTAACACTGAAAGTATTTTATTAAGTTTCTTAGTTGTCCATCATGGGGTGCGCGATAGACTTACCTCCATGTGGTGCACCCTGGGCAACGTATTCTCATACGGCAAAAAAGTCTATTAACCGGTAGTTGACTTCTCACTTCAAACTACCATCACTCCACCAATGTCATATCCGCCCACTTCCACAGTAATCACCTCACCTTTTTTCTACCTTTGTGTCTGTCTCTTTTACATTTTTAAAACACTCTTCTCTTCCCTCCCCCCTCTCGACTTTTTTCCCTTCGATGTTCCTTCTTCTTTGTGAAGCCTGAAGTCAACCATAGGGCTAATGATAACTATCAAAACGCCTGCCATTTGATATAAATAAATTATTGTCCATCATTTAAAGTAAATC
>UZAE01013857.1:0-15271 GCA_900617975.1 Rodentolepis nana | reverse complement strand
TGGGGGGGGGGGTGGGGTGGGGTTGTGAGGGGTTGACATGAGCAATGCAGGAGGCAGAGAATTGAGGTGAATTAAAATGAAACCAAATAAGGGGACCACGCTCCAAAGCATCTGCAAAACAGGAAATAAAATAAACTTCACATATAAATGAATTAAAGTGGGTTTGGACACTTTAAATGTCTTTTAAATGATGCTCAAATTTGTACTCTTTTCTGGAATATCTTCTAACCCTTAAATAGCCCAGAGACACAGCTTGTTAGTATGCCAATAATCCCCGAGAGGTGACGAACAATTCCCCGGCAATGTCAACAACGATGAACAACTGCCATGTTTATGATTGGGGCAAGGAATTTTAGCGTGCACAAATTGAAAAGTCACGTGACTGTCAGGGATGACTAGCGGACTGATGATTAGCATGTGACTAACACCGATTCAGCCCTTAACAAATTGTCCCGGAATTGTTTTCTAACCGAAACAAAGAATTGAATTTCTTATGAAACATTTTCTGAATTATTCGGTAAATCTCAACACAATTGTAAAAAATAAAAAGGAAATCGTATTCGTCATTTTTCAAAATCACTTCGAAAATAATTCCCTACAAGGACAAAACTATTTTCACCACTTGATATATCATGGCTTTGTTTTGATGTGTTGAGCAGTGGGACGGCAAAGTTGAGGTTCTCTTCAATGTAGCTCATCGCTTTGCGTTGCGTTGTGGCAACTTTTAAGCGACAGGACTCGTTCCTACTTGGCTTCTTAATGGAATTAAATCCGTGGTGTTCAGAGCAAGTTGATCAATCGATGAAATTATGCGGTTGATCTCCAATTTTGTTGAAGATGCCGAAAAAACACCAGGGCATCTAAAGAATAACTCAAAATAGCTCGCTCTAATTCGTTACTAATTAGGTGATAATGACTAAAGGTAACCTTGACTTGAATACGCATCCTTTAAATCTTTAGTCTATTATACTGCTTATATTACAGGGATTTCGAATAATAGCAATGGCAAGACTTGATAGAAATTCAGAAAAAAACCCTAAAGTCGGAAACAGAAAGATTTATTTATTTCAAATGGTAGGCGTTTTGATAGCTATCATTAGCCATTTAGCTGACTTTGGGCTTCACAGAGGGGAGGTTCATCAAAGTAGGAGAAAGTCGAGGGGTGGGGAACAGAAGAGCGATTCACAGATGTAAAAGAGGCAGACAGACACAAAAGTAGAAAAAAAAGATAAGATGAGTACTGTCGAAGGGGTCGAATATGACAACCAGGGGGCTAGGTAAGATGTGTACTGTGGAAGGGGTCGAATATGACAAGCAGTTGTGCTGGTGCGTACCATGGAAGTGGTCGAATATGACATACAGTGGAGTCATGGTAAACAGTGGAAGTGGTCGAATATGCCATACAGTGAGGTCACGGTAGCTTGAAGTCAGAAGTCAACTGCCGATTAATAGACTTTTTTGCCACATGCAGTCAGAAGTCAACTGCCGGTTTATAGACTTTTTTGCCGTTTGAGTAGTCAGAAGTCAACTGCCGGTTAATAGACTTTTTTGTGAAGTGAGAAGTCAACTGCCAGTTAATAGACCTTTTTGCGTTGAAGTCAGAAGTCAACTGCCGGTTAATAGAATTTTTTTGCCGATAGTGAGAAGTCAACTGCCGGTTTATAGACTTTTTTGCCGCTTTGAAGTCAGAAGTCAACTGCCGAATAATAGACTTTTTTAGGGTAGTTTGAAGTGAGAAGTCAACTGCCAGTTAATATAACGAATATGACATAGAGAAGTCAACTGCCAGTTAATAGATCTTAGTTTGAAGTGAGAAGTCAACTGCCAGTTAATAGACTTGGGGTCATGATAGTTTGAACTCAGAAGTCAACTGCCAGTTAATAGACTTACTCATGGTAGTTTGAAGTCAACTGCCAGGTAATAGACTTTAGTTTGAAGTGAGAAGTCAACTGCCGATTGATAGACTTTTATTTGAAGTCAGAAGTCAACTGCCAGTTAATAGACCTTTTCAGTCAGAAGTCAACTGCCGGTTTATAGACTTTTTTGCCGTTTGAGTAGTCAGAAGTCAACTGCCGGTTAATAGACTTTTTTGTGAAGTGAGAAGTCAACTGCCAGTTAATAGACCTTTTTGCGTTGAAGTCAGAAGTCAACTGCCGGTTAATAGAATTTTTTTGCCGATAGTTTGAAGTCAACTGCCGGTTTATAGACTTCGAATATGACATAGAGAAGTCAACTGCCAGTTAATAGATCATGGTAATTGAAGTCAGAAGTCAACTGCCGATTAATAGACTTGTACCGTTAAAGTAATAGAGTGGGGTGATGGTAGTTTGAAGTCAGAAGTCAACTGCCGATCAATAGACTTTTTGCAAGTCAGAAGTCAACTGCCGATCAATAGACTTTTTTGTCTTTGAAGCTAGTAGTCGAATTTGACATACAGTGGGGTGATTGTAGTTTGAAGTCATGTCAAATGCCGGTTAATAGACTTTTTTGCCGTATGAGAATGTAGGACATATAGGGGGGTCATGGTAGTTTGAAGTGAGAAGAAAACTGCCGGTTAATAGACTTTTTTGCCGTATGCGGAGAAGTCAACTACCAGTTAATAGACTTTGCCGTTGAAGTCAGAAGTCAACTGCCGGTTAATAGAATTTTTTTGCCGATAGTGAGAAGTCAACTGCCGGTTTATAGACTTTTTTGCCGCACAGTGGAAGTGGTCGGTTATGACATACAGTGGGATCATGATAGTTTGAAATGAGAAGTCAAATGCCGGTTAATAGACTTTTTTGCCGTATGAGTATACGTTGCCCAGGGTGCACCACGTGGTGGTAAGTCTATCGCACACCCCGGAAACAGAAAGATTAATTTGTCAATTGCGCTAAATTAAAAAATCGTAAGGGTTCCCTCATATTAAAAGTAATTTTTACTTATATTTTGTAAGTAAGCATGTTTAAATAACCTACTTTTATTTCTTGGTTAGCCAGAAGAAAAGCGACATTTAGGTCCCAAATAATGGTAATTTACATAATGAATATGTATATAACAAGTTATTAATTCATGTGAATTACCCCCTGCGTTCAAATCTTCCAGTTATACAATTTGAAAAGCAATTATCATTTATCTATGTCAAATGGCGCGTTTTGTGTTAATTATCATTAGCCCTTTAGTTGACTTCAAGATTCCCAGAATGGAGGAATATCAAAGTCACAAGAAGTCGATAGGGAGAACAGAAGAGTGATTTGCAGATGTAAAGCGACAGTCACAAAGGTAGAGAGAACAAGATAAGGTAAGATGAGTACTGTAAAAGTGGTTGAATCTGACGTACAGTTGAGTCATGGTAGTTTGAAGTCAGAAGTCAACTGCCGGTTAATAGACTATTTTGTCATATGAAAGGTGAACCACATGGGGGAAAGTCTATCGTGTACCCGCCCCCCCCCCCTCCCCCACCGATATACAACTACTAAAAGAATTATGCTACGAAACCTAGCGTAGACTAATTAATTCCCACATGCATTATCGATTTTATTTAAAATTGAGCTCAAATACTGACAGTCAAGAACATTTTATTTATTTATTTATTTATTTCAAATGGCAGGCGTTTTGAAAGTTATCATTAGCCATATAGCTGACTTCAGGCTTCACAGAGGAGGAGGAACATCAAAGTGACAAAAAGTCGAGAGGGGGACAGAATAATGATTCACAGATGTGACAGAGACAGACAAAAGAGCAGAGAAAAGATAAGATGAGTACTGTAAATGGGTTGAATATGGCATACAGTGGGGGTAGTTTGAAGTCAGAAATCAACTGCCAGTTAATAGACTTTTTTGCCGTATGAGTATACGTTGCCCAGGGTGCACCACGTGGAGGTAAGTCTATCGCACACCCCACAGTCAAGAACATTGCAGATGCATGTAGTGTTCGAGACAGTCGTTAAAATTAATCAGGCCACCCGGTAGAGACTACTCCTAATGCCCCTGACCACTCATAGACATTTATCATGACGGAATTCCATTCCATTATCATTATCGCTTTCCTTTCTATTATTAGAGGTTTAGGGGGTCAGTTAGAACCATGGGGAGCTTGTGCCTTCCGCATTGATCGCTATTGATTAGGTTAGTCATACCCACTCCTTTTTTTAACATCTACTTATTTCTGCTAATGACCTTGATCTTTTTTATTATATGTACGATTTTCCCTTTTTTGATTGCCAATCAACATTGCAAGTAAAGTTTTAATTTTACACCTCTGTGATATCTACTAACTCTGATGTGATGTACTTTTAACTCTTGAATTAAATACAACTCAATAGAAACTCAAGTGTGATCGTCAGATTTTAGCAATTAACTTGAAGAAATGTCTGCGGTTGGAGAAGATAAACGTGGCAAAGTGTATTATAAGTCAGGTGAGATCATAAAAAGAAGAACTTCACAGGGCGAAAAGTTCTATCGAATCCACTGGGTAGGTCACCCCGTAGAAGTCATCCCATTTGCACATATAAAAAACAATTCACCTTATTTGTCGAGAGAATCTGAAAGGAAATTAAAATGGAATCAAAGGAGGAAGATTGGTGACATTTCTAGAAGACCTCCAAAAAGAAGAAGAGAACCTCTAATACCGCCGTCAAATGGGAACGTTGAAACCGATGAAATAATGGCACCTGTAGTAGGGGTGATTGACGGTGCAAACACAAAATTATCAGCATTCAAACGCCCTCTATTCAAAGCAGACGGAAGGAGATCTTTGATAGGGAGTTTAGGAGTGAGAAGTGGAAGAATTTCCTCCACCATTAACGCGTCGACACAAACAATTGATTACCTAGCCACCCCTCCTGACAGTAAACAGAATCGTGTGGAAGCTTCTAGTTCTAGCAAAAACCAATTGACGAACTCCAGACCCCTTCATGACGAAATTGACTTAACCTCTCCAGTGACGATAGTTTCTACTCCTTTCATCTCTCATAACGAAGAGGGAATAGGTGAAAACTTCAGCAAATTTCGAGGAATAATCTCTCACTCTAATGAATCTGAAGATATGCCAGAAGGTGGCTTAACTGGTGGAGTGGATACTAATGCAATTCCCATCAACGATTCTAAGGCTCCTTCGGGTTTTATCAAAGGTGAAAATGACAATCTATTGCATGCGGGAGCAGTTGATTTCAATCCTGCATTGCCATATTGTAAACACCAGAGAAGGGAAGATGGTAAAAAACCGGGAGAAATGGATGTTCATTTTTTTGGATCTGAGCACAGCAACATTCCTGGTGTAGATCTGGATAAAAGCCTCTCCAGTCATTTGCCTACTGGTTCTCAGACTCCGCCATCTCATGAAAGGGAAGTGAATGAGGCGACCATGGCAATCATCACCAAGGATGAAAGTGTCTTAGGACAGTCACATTCCCACGCAAATGAAGTCGCAGTCAACCCAGCATCTAGGGGCTTATTTTCCTCCTCTGAAGAGAATGAGGCCATGGAAACCAACGAGTTGGCTCTCACTGGTGGAGTGGAAACTCCCACCAGTTCATCGAAGAAACCGAAGAAGGTCCTCGAACGTGTCCTGAGGGAAATGAGAGATAGTGAGGGCAATACCTTCTTCAGGGTTAAATGGTAAGTTTGTCCTGTTGATTACTAATTACCTACTATTTTAAGGCAAGGTACTAGAACTCCTGAAAAGTTGAGTGAAGTCGAGATGACGGAGTATGCACTTGGCGCCTTTAAATACTACCGAAAACGTATTTCAGAGCTGAAGAGATTACTAGGCAGAAATAAAGAATGATTTCTCCTTTTTACCTCCCACCTCACCCCACCCCCACCTCTCATCGATGTCTTGAAGATTAATTAAATAGAAATTTTTAAATTAGTTCGCCTTAATACCCTTGATTTGGTTGAATTGAAAACCTTGCCTTAATCAGGGAAGTAATTTTTCCTTGTGATTCTCTAAGAATCTGAATTTGCGAAAGAGTCGGGTATATGTGCTTATAGATAGAATTGCCATGACTACGTGTCATCTACCGGCCACGCCAGGATTTGGAGTGTGCGGCCGTACACCTAGAGCTCTGCTCAGACATTTAGCTATTAATGTTCACTCAAATTCTGTTAGATTTTGTTGATAACTAATCGCATTTTGTCGAGATCATAATTCACAATACGTCTCTTTCCTACCTAGCTTAGCTATAGCTCAGCTGGTATGGAAAGTCTAGCCAGATATAGGAGATACTGGCATATAGAGAGATTTCTGAGTCTGTGAAGTCTTTAATAGCGTTGGAGTCCGCTACATTTAGTGCAGGTTTTCTTGCCAAAGTATACAATGCATTCTCAGGCGATTAAATCAGTTATTGGCATTACAGTTACCAACTTGTAGGCATACACCCACCCACCCCTCCATTTGAGCTTGAATACGACCCAGATCATTACTCGCTCGTCCGACAGCTTCGGCCTTCTCACCACCTTGTTGGTTGGCAAAAATGGAAGGAGGTAGGTACCCACCTAAGGTCTTTGAGAATTGAAAAGTCAATTTTTAGTAACCGAAAATAAGCCCCTGTGACAAACATGACAGAACATTGATTTGTAATTACCGAAGCACCAAGATAATGAATTTGAGCGCAAAAATGCGTGGCCCCCTTTCTGGTTACATTTCTGACTGAAAAGGGTCGAGGCTTATAACCCCAAAAAATCGTCTTTTTTGGTTTGGCTCCTTAACTACTTCAAGCCAGTATTTCTATCAAGATTAGTGTGTCAAACACGGGTAAACTCGGAGAGTAAATTAATATGAATACTACTAACGGTGTATTTCGAAAGTCGGCGCATCCGAATAAGTGCCCGTGCGTTAAAAGCTTTTCTTTCTATTTGGAACTGAAGCCTGACTCTCCCCTTACGGGTTGAGTCGTTACGGAAAGCAGTTGCCTTCTGACATAAAATTATCATGATCCGACTTTATGTCGTATTCGACCACTTTCGCGGAACTCACCTTACCTTTTTCTCTACCTTTGTTTCTCTTACATCAGTGAATCACTCTTCTGTACCACCCCCCTCCTCCACTCGACTTTTTGTGACTTTGATGTTCCTCCCCTCCCTCTGTGAAACCCGAAGTCATGTTTGCTATAAATAAATAAATGTTTTTCGCAGGTGAAATATGTTACCTCTGTATTATCGCTTATTCGGTTCCAAAGTGAGTTTCATGAAATGCAATTTTCCGTTTAACCGCCCTAGACGGATTTTCGGAAAATACCGGTAATTGCCTAGACCAATGTCGACAAAAATGGCCATAGGCCATGGAGAGAGGAAAGCTAAAAACGTATCAAAATTTTGTTTTTTACTTGACCATCAGGGTAGAGAAGAATTCATTTGATTTTTACTGACATGATAGCAAATGACTTAGAGAGAGTTCTAGTGGAAATTGTGTCGTCTATTCAAAAAATTAGAATTTGCATCTGGTTTTGAAATTGCCAAGCACTTCAATTAGGTGCCATAAAGCCCACTCACTGAGTTGTACCTGATAGAACGTTTGACGTCATCTGACCCTATTTGCGTTACGTTCCAAATATTGATTTATTTATATCAAATGGCAGGCATTTTGATAGTTATCATTAGCCCTTTAATTGACTTCAGGCTTCATAGAGGTGAAGGAACATCAAAGTGACAAAACGTAATGAATCACAGATGTAAAAAAGACAGATAGAACAAAGGCTGAGAAAGGGTAAGATGAGTACTGTGAAAGTAGTCGAATAGGACATACAGTGGGGTGATGGTAGCTTGAAATGAGAAGTCAACTATCGGTTAATGGACGTTTTGCCGTATGAGAATATGTTGTCCAGGGTGCGCCACATGGAGGCAAGTCTATCACACACCCCACATTCCAAATATAATCCCATCTATTCCTCCTCGTGGAGACACGATTCGCCACAAGCAACCTTATCCCCCCCCACCCCGCTCTCCATCGCTGCATCTCTTGAAACTCTACAGTCAGCGGCCTCTTTTCCACCTTGTGGAGAAATGAAAATCGTAAGAACTTAAAGTCTGACACCTCAGCCATACTCTTACCCCCCAACCTCACCTAAAAATACACGATCAATATATATATATACCCAATCGATTGTATTCCCTCCAATAGTAATCAACACAAATACATTTTTTTGAAGAACCCGATTCAGGGGCCAAAGGAAAAGCAAAGCCATTTAACATATAAAACCTTAAAGGATTTATTAATGAAAGAAGTGAGAAAAAAATGTTTTCCAACTAAAATTTGTCCAAAGTTACAAAAAAAAGAGTATTTTTATATATGAAAAGTATCAGATCACGCAGAGTGAGGGAGAGAGAGAGAGATAGCAACTTCATAGTTCAAAAAGAGAGGAGTGGAACGCGTAAATAAATATTTCTGGGGTTAGAAAAAGAAAATCCCGAAAAAAAGAGTTAAAATGAAAATTTCGAGGAAAGGTCAAGTTCTTCTGGGGTGTCCGAATGAGAAGACGAGGTGGGGGCATCGGAAGGCATTCCAAGCAGCGAATCCACCAATTTGAGAATACGATCCTGACAGTTGCATAGGTAGGCCTCAGTCTCCCATAGCATTTGTAGAATAGGGCGTTCATTCTTCGTGTCGAGGGCGATGGTTTCGCAGAGAAGAGGGGAGAATCGGAAGAATGGAATACCCAAGGAGTTGCACCATGCCCGAGAACGTTCTACAACTCGACCTAGAGAGAGAGTAGATGAGGAATTGGAAGTGGGAAGCAAATATTACCACCTATTCACGCATGAATAGCTATTCATGGGAGTAAAGGGCCATTGAGAATCTCATCTTACCCTCAGACATAGTGGCCATTTCCACGAGCATTCTCGAAAGTTCTGTTACTCCAAGGGCCACGCGATAAGCTTCCGACATATTTTGAGGCCTGAAGACATCTAACTGTTGAACTTCACGAAGTGGAGCCCGACCAGTGCCCAGCGAAGTGACACAAGCGATGGGGATAGTAGGCTCGTGCTTAAAACAGAAAAGAGACGGCATCAACATTAATGATACTACCAGGGGGTGTTCGATGGACTTACCTCCACGTGGTGCACCCTAGGAAACGTATACTCATACGGCAAAAACGGCCATTAACTGGCAGTTGACTTCTCACTTCAAACTACCATAACCCCACTGACTGTGTCATATTCGAACCCTTCCACAGTACTCACCTCACCCTTTTCCCTCTACCTTTATGTCTGTCTCTTTTACATCTTTGAAACACTCTTCTGTTTCACCCCCCCATCCTCCCTTCCATGAAGTCCGAAGTCAACTAAAGGGCTAATGATTACTAACAAAACGCCTGCCATTTGGTATAAATAAATTAGTAAATGATATTACCAATGTGGAAAATGGGGTTAGAGATGGCGAGAGAGTAAACATACCCGAAGACGCCGAACAATATTGAGTTCTTGCGATTCTGTGAGGAGGTCTATTGTTGGGTTGTTGGAAATGAGTCCGCCGTCGAGATATGGACCGCAAGCTCGGAAGTAACTTGGCGCGGCTCCTGATGCTCGTGCTGCTCTCCAGACTGGCTGAAATTTCAAAGCGATCGACTTTAATCACAACGAAAGGTAGGGGAATCTAATTTCACCACGTAAGTCACCAATTCCAGCCCTACAACTCTCAACTATTTAAGGACCGTCAACGTGAACAAAAGAGAACTATTAGAATACACGTTTGTATTTCAACTCACCACCTCACTGTTTGGCACAATTTGGTTGGTACCTTTGGAGGTATAGACATATCGCCGTGAAAAAGAGGATAGCATGGAGACTATAGTCTCCTGAAGGTCTGATTCATCATCTCCGTTTCGGCCAACCTCCCTGGCAGTATCTCCAAGGAGATCATGCAGACAAGTGACCAACAGACGCTTGTAGGAGGCATCGGTGGAAAGTGAATTGTCGGAACCGGAAAGAGAAGTGGGAGCCGTGTTAATTTTGGTGGGGGCATCACCAGCGGTGGCGGTAGATAGATTTGAGGTGGAGCTGGAAGAATGGGCTACCAATTTGCCAGAAGGAGCGGTAGGAGGGGAATCGGCAGTGATTGGAGTGGACTTTGCTTCCATTAGTTCACTAACCAGGCGTTCCATCTTCTCGTAGGGGGCAGGATAGTTGCGAAACATATGAAGACGTGGAGGGAAGTGGTCTCCACGCAGAGCTGTCACTGAAACTCTGCACATAAGGGAACAAAAAAAGTAGAAACTAGTTTTAAGCCTCCAAGAGGAAGTCATTGCAAAAAAAAACAACATAGAAGAATGAAATGATATAGAGCAACATTTCGATGGGAACTATCTCAATAAATAGAAGAGTTTAACTTCGATATTCCAAAAGACAAGAATTGTTCAAGTTAGAGAAAACAAAATATTTCCTTTTTTTCAAAGATTTGTAGGCCTACCTCACATCCGGAATATCTGTCATGACGGGGGTCTCACCAAATTCCTCACGAAGAAGACTCTCCAACCCTTCTGTTGGATAGGGTCGGTTTCCCACGAAGATCTTCTCCTTCATTCGGAAGTACAAGCATCGGTTATAGCGTACACACTTGCCTTGAACCAAATTCAGAGCCAGCATAGCCCCCGTTGAAGTTCCTAGGAAATGAAGACCATTTATGGTAGGCCAGAATAACTGGGGGAAGTTCTTAGAATTTATTTAGGTCCTGGTGCTGCTAATGCCGACAAAAATGAGGCTGACATCGATCTTCCTTAATGATGAAAAGAGCTCACCAATTATCCAATCATAGAGATCCCGTATAGGTCGACCAGCAGCACGTTCAATGGCGCGGAGCACTTGACACAAAACCAGTCCTCGAATACCTCCACCGTCCAGACAGAGTACACGGTAACCTCGTCTACTAACTCTGAAGCCTTCAGGATCTCGCTGGAGATTATTCAATGAACTGCTTCTTGAGGAAGAAGCGGTAGAAGGTTCGCACAGATTCTTGAGATTAGCAGTCGGAAGACTTGTGTGAGAAATTCCATTTACCACTAGTAAAGAAAGTCGAAGATAGAAATTGGGAATCGAGATTTATCAACTACTGACAAAAACCAAGTAGAACACCTTCATGTTGGGCAGCAAGAGAGAGAGCATTTCGTTCCAGACAACAGGGAACACCAGGAAGACCTGAACAGCCGTCGATTGATCGACTCCATTGATGTACGTGGTCATCGTCGTGTGAGTTTTGATTCTCAACGGTGTGAAAGGTGTCTGTAGATTCACTGTGTTGATCTTCCTGTTGGTGAATGTCTTGCTTACCTTGAATTTCAGGGATGCCAGCTAACCTTGGGTTGGAGATATTTACGCAGGGAGGAACAATCACAGACTGCAAAACAAGAAACAAAAAAGTTGAATAGTATATGAACATACAAAAATTTCTCCACTGAATAACCTATTCTAGATGGACAAATACTGGGCACCATTATAGCAAAGTGTGATATGATCCATTATCTCAAGCGGTGCTAATTAATAGAAGCTGAATTGGAATGATATGAAAACCGACGGGAAGGCAAAGCGAGCTGGATAAGAGGTGAGGAATGAATAGAATTTGGAAAAAGATGGATTCATAGTTCAAAATCGAAATTGGATGTTCCACGACTCCACCTTCGAGTAAATTTTGATTCACGATGTCCAATACATAATGGCAGATTAGTTGAATGCGACACTTACTTATTAAATTTGAACTTTGAAATTAGCCGTTTAGCTGACTTCGGACTTAACAGAGAGGAGGAGGAACATCAAAGTGAAACAAGTCGAGAGGTGGGGGTGGGAACAGAAGAGTGTTTCAAAGATGGAAAAAAGACACACAAAGGTAGAAAAAAGGTGAGGTGAGTACTGTGAAAGAAGTCGAATATGTCATAGAGTGGGGTCATGGTAGTTTGAAGCCAGAAGTCAGCTGGCGATTAAAAGACTTTTTTGCCGTATGAGTATACGTTGCCCAGGGTACACCACGTGGAGGTAAGTCTATCGCACACCCCTTGAACTTTGAAATAAAAGGACATTACAAAGCAAATCCTATGGCATTCCTGGTACTTGTAATTTTAACAGTTCTTTGCATAACTGTGGTCAGGACTAACAGAAAATGTGGAAAGTAAGAAATAATGATGAAACACTAACATTGACGGAGCTTGGATCCGATTCAAGGCAACCATTATTCATTCTCTCCTCCTCGTCAGGACAATTTGGAGGTGCATCCACACCTTCAATAATTGGCACCGTCGGTACATCAGTCATCATTAGGCTATCGAGACCGGGCATCACTGTGGAGAGAAATCGAGATAAAACCGTGCGTCGGAACCACGAGTCCGTTGTCTTTTGAGCTGTAGTCGGACTGGAACATCTTTCCTCCGCCCCAGGCTGATTGTCTTGACAAGTGCTGTTGACTGGAAATTCCACAGTTTCAGGGGGCGGCGACTCGATATTGGAGGGGGAACATGAGGAATCTTGGGACTCAAGATCGACTTCCTCTCTAACGGTAGACATTATTGAGGAGTCGAAGCCTCTGGACGGTCGAACTTCAGGAGCAGAACTACGTTTTCTGGGTGAGGTACAACGAGATGAGCTGGACGGGGAGCCTCGACCAGCGAGATAAAGGAAGAGGTCGTTATCAACTAAAATGAAGCGAGAAAAATTAAGATTAATAAGTCTGAAAGTTTGGACATTACTACACTATATACATCTATTAGAGGCTAGGGACAAGAGGTCCATATGAAGGCTACGAACTTACGATCCTGAGTGAGATTAGTATTCGATAGAACAGGGTCAGGAGGTGTTCCATTAAATAATTCAGCTACCGTGAGATCATCAGTGGAACGGCATAGAGCAGAGGCGAAGGGCGTATCTTGAAGGAGCTGAGTGAGATAGCTAAAGCTCTTGGATCGAGAAGGCTCGAGGGAGGTTTGAAGATTCTGTGCTTCATCTCCAGCAATACCACCCGTGAATGTCGATTGTTTTCGTGACACAGAGAGAGGACTGATACAGCCGGAAGTGCAATTAGCTTGACCCAAGGGGCATCTTTTTGCTTGAACAACGTCAAGAGCGTAGAGGATTTTGTCTCTAGATTGAAGAACAAAGCAAAATAAACAGGTAAAGCCAAAGTTTCAGGACACTACTTAAATGTTTCAGTAGATGCAAAGCACAATAAGGGAAGATGGGCACCAGAATAATTAGTATTGACACTTATACACAGTAATCATGTTATATTATCAAAGCTAATGGGGTCATTAGGCACGAGTTCGAATCCCACCGATATGCTACTTATAGGAATGAGAAAAATAAACGAAATAAAAGGGTCAAAAGATTTGGGTAGAATTGGCAAATTCACCTTCCAAGCGAATAAAAAAGCGCAAAGTTAACAAAGCTCAAAGATAATGATGTGCGCCCAAGGATATGAATTCGAGTCCCATGACTAGGTACAAAAGTGCGTTAGTAATAGAGTATTGAAGAAAAAATGAAACAAAGGAGCACCCAAGTAATACAAAGCGCAATAAGAAATTTCAGGTGGTGTCAAAATTGGTCTAAAGGGAAAATCAAACCAATTTCAACGTGACAGTCTCGAGCCCAAAAATGTGGGATCAATGATAATGAACATTAATCAAAAGAGGACTGTTTATCCTTTGGATTCACTTCCAAATTCTCCTGAGTTTGACTACAAAATTGGCCAATCATCGGCGATTATTACAAGGATTGGACAGAAGAGTAATGCGATAAGAATGGTAAACAAGGACAGAGCCATTGGTTAGTTGAGATGGAAAAAATAGAAATGAAATCAATAAAATGGCATAACAAGATGGGCTTTACTCCCAACTTATGCAAGGCAACGGACTCTGTAATCTAGCACATTCCAACAACGATTACAACAACTTAATGAATAAGTAAAAACAAATTATTGATTCAAGTTTTCATGGAAAGATTATTTATTGTCTCCAGCATCTCCAAATGAATGTCATTTTTCTGTAGGACTGCGCGATTGATCCACCATGAATCTCTTTCAAGATATTTCGAAGCGTCTGGAGTAACAGTCAGAAAGATTTCTGCGCAGAAGGTCACTTGCATCCAGTTAACACAGAAAGTCATGACTTAACGTTTGAGATCAGGTAAATCAGATTATAAAACATCCACACTAATGGGAGTAAAAGTGAAATAGTAGATTTGTGAAGTAAAAGACGAAAAGCATGCATTGGACTAATTAATGTAAGAATACATTAGCTCACCTCATTGAACTTCTTTGATATCTAAAAAGGGAATAAATATTAGAGTCATTATCTTCCTGTACATTTATTGGCGTGTGTGTGTGTGTGTGTGTGTGAAGGAGAGAAAGAGATCACCTACATGCCAGACTCATGATGACAGAGCCAGTGGCGTGGTGACAAGCCTTCCCCATCTGTCGCATTGACATTGGCCTCAAAAACTATCAACGCATAGACAATGTGGACGTCCAAACATTTCTGCCAAAAAAAGTAAACACACGATGGAGAGAACACCCGATTAAAGTGACATAAAGAAAAAGACAGAAAGAAAAATAAAATATGTCAAAAACTAGAAATAGCTAGTGAATGTATAATCCTCCAATTTGGTGGCCTACTATCGGTAGAGAGTGTTCTACATTAATGTAGCTACACTCGAAAGCAAAAGTGGCTGTAGTCCTTCTAACCAGCCATGACGTCTCCCCCAAACACCCCCCCCCACATCAAATGTACTAATAAGTGGAGGTCATTGCTCGCGTTTTTTCCAAGTTCAAGGTCACGAGATGAACCCACATCAATGGATATTCCGTGGTGCTGCTAATACTGGCCAATCACTCAGGCTAGTACATTCCCATAATAGCATAGAATGCCCTCCTTTATGCATGCTCAACCAATCACCTCCAATCACCTATCAATTAGCTAGTTGCCCCTCTTACCATCGGTACTATGACCAAGACAAATTGGTACACACCATATCGTATCTACATGCTAAAGTAACTTACTTACAGCCACAGCTAGATGCAAGGGGTAAATTCCACGTTTGTCAGCCAAGTTCGTATCTGCCGCATGGATTAGAAGTTGCACAACAGTGTCAAGTTCTTGACTCTCGACAGCTTGATGCAACACGGTCCTTCCCTCAGAATTTCGTAGATTTGGATCAGCGCCAAGTTCTAATAAGTGGTTGAACATCTACAAGTAAAACAGAAAGGTCATTTATTGATTTAGGCATGTTCTGATCAAACAGGGAAAGAAAGTGCGCCTCATCGACAGGTATTAAGTCAAGTTTAGTCACGAGGGAGGAGGAGGTGGGGGGGGGGGGGG
>UZAE01013856.1:0-18553 GCA_900617975.1 Rodentolepis nana | reverse complement strand
TATCATAAAGCCTGCCATTTGAAATAAATAAATAAATTTAGATCATGAATATGCTTGTACACTTATTGTGGTATTTAAAGAAATTGATTGATTTCCTGAATTCACATCATACTTGAGTGATCATTGCTGTCTCAGTTCTCCTAACCCCCCTCCATCCTTCCCACTAGTTATTGGTAAGTTGAATCTTTCATTTATTCATGTTGTTCGTTCTAACTGATCATTTTACTCCCTCCCCCTGTACACTCACAAACGACCCACTGACAGCATCTTTGCTACGCAAGTATTCGTTTGACTTTCTACCCGCATCTACTGACAACATGCGTTCTTCTCCGATTTTCGAAGACTTTAATTAGAAGACTCGGAGGTTGCAATTGTTTCTCCTACTCTGTTGTCAATGTAATGACCATTTAAAAGTAGAAAGTGGAGTGTACAAAAAGATTTGGAAACAGATTCAGAACCTAGTGACTAACCTTTCTTCAAAAAATCCACCAACTGCCAATTTCAAATAGCGAAAGATTCGAATTTAAATATATTATTATATTGCAAAAGTTTATGATCATTCATGATGTTGCTAAATCAATGAGTTCAGATAAATAAAAGTTTACAAAACCTGATTTCCCTTAAGTTACATCTAAATCCTCAAAGTAACTAGATTTGAGATGTCGTTTCAGAACCCTAAATATCTATTTAAGATTCATGCCAAATATATTTATGTCTACTTTCATTCCAATATATGAAGATTTCAATGCAATAGACACTGACGTTTTGTAAAATGTATTGTTGAATTCTTCTAGTCGTTCTATTTTTGTAATCTTAGTGGTATAAGTTATAAACGACAAATGAATTCGAAGGAAATATCTTTTTCATCTTTGGTGTATTTAAGAATCCTATAGCTAATATTTGATCTGCATATCTTCAAAATAAAAGACAAATTAAAACAGGTTTTTATCCGGTTCGAGCATTTATAATGAGTAATAAAGAATCAATTAAAATCAAATCCATAGTTACTTAAAAGCAGTCCTGCATGGTGTCCCCAAAAGCGCGCTCTGAAAAATTAGATGATGTATTTGCTACACATTTAAACTAGTTTATCTTTAAACTATATCAAATATAATGCGATTCCTTTGATGAAATTTTAATTTTTATATTAATTTTTATATTTTTCTAAATTAACATCTAAAATTGTTTGACAAAATCAATGCAAGGTTATCTGCAACCTATTAAATGGATAGCCTTGGCGGTGGATATAGTCCTGTCCACTGAAAAATTCCCTAAAATGCCGCATGTAAATTATTAATAAATTATAAATAAATAGTTTAATATAAATATTAATGAAGTATCTATTTGCATTATATTTTCATTTTACGAAGCACCACATGATTATATCTATTGTTTAAATAAAACCCATCTATAATATATAACCTAAAAGCTATCATGTGTTTGATTCATTTATACGAGTGTTCATTTGGCGACCGGTCGTTCGATTGTAGAGATGAACGGTCTTGTTACGTTGTCTGCCGTGGCTTTGCCAATTATTACGACAGTATTCTCACTTTTTTATTGTGTACTATTTATCTGTCCTATTTATTTTAGGCCCTGATGGATATCTCAGGAATTATATTCCTTTGTGTTGGTCTCGTTTTTTATTACTACGCTTCAACGAATTTATGCTACGATGATAGTCTTGTAGATGGTTATAGTCTTACAGCTTTCGGATCTAAAACAGCCTATAGGAATAACGGTCTGCGATCAAAATATGCTTCCCTTCTCAATGTCAAACGCCTTGTTCACATCAATTCCCTTCATCGTCATGGTACCCGTTCGCCTGATGTAAAATTTTCGAAGAAGGTTGAAAAATACCGAAGTATGCTTCAGCCTCTTCTATCTGGGTGGAACTTAACGACGAGATCTTGTGGAGCAGGCGAAAAACTTTTACTTTTAACAGGCTACAATGAACTTAAGGGCATGGGGCGTCGTATGCGCAAACTCTTACCTGAGGAATTTTCTCGAGCGTCAAACATGCGTGCAGTATCTAGTGATACTCAACGTACTCTTGCCAGTGCTGAATCTTTCCTCACCACTGTAAGTTGGGCTCCTTTTTTCGCAAAGTTTTAATTTTATCAACTTACTTGATTATTCTACTTCATAGTACACCGATGACAAGGTCGATATCTACATTGATCAGGAACGAGTTCGCTTTTTCGCTTACTGCAATGATTACCATGAGAAAATACGCTCAAGCAACATATCAAAAATGGAGTACAAAAAGTTTAAAGATGGACCTGAGATGCATGCTGTTCTTAAAGAAGTTGTTATGGATCATAAACTTGAGTCGCTCAATCTGACAGTAGATGATATAGCAAATCTCTACAAGATTGCATCTTACGAAGTATCTGTGATGGACGAGAATGGAACCCTTCCCGACTGGGTTAGACTCTTTCGTCCCAATCATCTTTATGTCCTTGAGTTTCTCCACGATCTCAAGGTAAGTTCATCTCACTATTGCCGCCTCGAATGCTTTGCATGCTCGGCTCACTTTTTTCACCACTCATTTCCTGCTGCACGCCGCTATCTATGCGCGTTTGAATTGGTCAGGCTAACCGAATGTTTGGCTGACTAGTTTGTTTTTTCATATTAAACCCACCAGGCGCCCTCTGATTTATCTTTTCCTAGCAGTATTGGACTAAGGGCAATGCTTTCCCAGTCAACTATGAACAAGTCTGTCCACTTTGGGGGAAGATGTTGGCTGATATGCGAGAAGCCGCCACTTACGACATGCAGTTAATTGAAGCCCAAAAGTAAGTCAGAATTTCAATTTCATTGCTAGCGTGTACTTACTCTATTTATTGCACTAATTAATTTTGACCTAGTTCAATCGTTTGGTCGTACTTCACTGACTTTAATTATATAGATTTAACCTCGAACTTAGTTATAGGGTCAATGGTTTGGTGATTAAATATATATATTTAAATACTGTTACACAGATATGGCGACGTAGTTATCAGCTTTAATTGAAGGGTTTATCATTATTCAAATACATAGAATTAAATTATTTTGAAACGGATTGTTTGAGATGGATTATTATTTGATTTGAACTTGGTTTATCGTTTGACGTAGATAAGCACCAGGTATGCTTTAAATCATTCATGCTAAAATTGTCTTTACTCAAAGAGTCAAATATAAACTTTTTGTATTAATGACTTTCAGTACTAATCGTGTAAACTAATTTCCATATCTTTTCTTCGGTCAGAAGTGGAAGTAACCAGAGTATTGAGCTAACTGCACCACCTAAAAGTGTCTTCTGGTTTGGCCATGCTGAAACCCTCCTTCCTATGGTTGCCAAGCTTGGAATGTTCAACGAGTCAGTCGCTTCAGAACACGGTGGTGGGTCACATCTTTCAGCCGATGGCTTCCCATCTCGTCTTCAAAGGCTCTCTCTTGACGATCCCCCAGTACCGAATCTCTTTCGATCCTCTCACATCATTCCATTTGGAGCGAATCTTGGCTTCTTCCTTTTCCATAGTCCTATTAAGGATGGTAAGTTAAGGGTCATTTCTCTAGAATTGCGAAGTTTGTTCACGCCTTGAGATACGGACATCGGCCCACATCTGGTGATTTACATATTTTTTTTAATTAGAGTAATATCTGCTTACTAATTTCTCATTCCCTTTATGCCTAAGGGAGTTACACTGGAATTCATTTCTTTTATGATGCACTTAACCCTGAATATCGGTTTATGCTAATCAGGTTTTTAGAACTCTTCCTAAATCAGGACATATACGCCTCAAATGAGGCGTATGGATTCTCTCTCGTCTTTTTTGACCTAAGGTCAGTTCTTTTTTTTCATTTGCTTGCTGCATGAGTCAATTTGTGCGTAATACGTACAAACCGAAAAGGCTTAAAGGGCAGGGTATAGTCACCGAAGGCGTCTTACAATTATCTTATGTAGATGGCAAACGTGCCACAGTCTCAGAATGCGAAAATCAAACTTTTGAAATCTCTTACTGACCAGTTGTCGATAATCTATTGTCTTGATATTCCCATGCACCCTAATGTACTTGTTGGTATCCAAGTGCTACATCTTTCTAAGCGCTGATAACACAGTGGTAGCCGTCCACGTCTGCTAACCTATGTTCGTGAGAGGGAGAAAGAGAGAATATGATAATCTCATCTGAGCGATTCCCGTGATTCGGATGACTCCATGATTGATTTTGGTCAACATCGGAGTTGATGGAATACGTTTGTCTTGCACGAACAACTTCATGATGCCTTTTTTCATTCAAGTTAAACATTTTTAACTAGTCTCTCCGACTATTAACCAATCAATCTATACTTTTCAACAATTTTAGCCAAACCTTCGCTGAACGATTACTGTATTGAAGTCCGTCTAAATGAAAAGGTTGTGGAGATGATTCCTCAAGACAAAAATGCCACGAGACCTCTTCGTTTGGGATACGTATTGAATCACTTCCAAGACTGTCTTCCAGGGTCTTATGACATCCAAGCAGTATGTGGGATCAAGGCAAAAGGGGATCAAGTCGTCTCAGAGTAAAATACTTTCTCTCCCACCTTATCATTTATGAAGTAGCTCAGTCTTTTGTGTATTTATTCGTTGACGAGGATCAATCGTCAAATGCGTGTATTTTATGTAGTTTTTTAAACATATTCTGATTATATCGTGTAATAAATATGTATGGAATTGATTATTTTGTCTTGTTATCTGACTTGGAAGAATTTGACTCTAGTCTACAGGTAAGACAGCAGAAAAATGGATCATTATTTTTCTAAATATAGACTTACCTTAGTAACAGTAAGATATTCACCTTTAAAGCTATCACTTCAAACCGTATTCTCGTCTTTATAGTGTATTGTTGCCCCTGAAATTGTAAGGCTTTATATATTCAAATAGAAACAGACATGAACTGAGCACAATATCAAATAACAAACTTAAATAAGATGGAAAGCTGCTGTTTCTGATGGATTCAGGTAGAATACAATTTATTGACTCATAATTCCCTCGAATAGTTTTTTTCCGTTTTGATTAGCAAACGAAAATGTTAAAGTCAATTTTCTAGAAGTTTTCAATTCGAGTCTTAGCCAATTCCCCCTATTCTCCGTTAAAATATGGAAGGTAGAGAAAAGATAGGCAGTAAGGAAGGAGTTTGCCAACTCAGTCGATTGCTATTTGATTCACTATCTCTACAGTTTACTCAATTAAAGATGAATGGATCACCGACATTCTACAAATAAACCTACTGCTTTAAGGTATTGAAACGAGTATCTCACGGATTATATATACTTTTCGTTAGTGAAC
Organism: Rodentolepis nana; assembly: GCA_900617975.1. Classification (NCBI taxonomy): domain Eukaryota; kingdom Metazoa; phylum Platyhelminthes; class Cestoda; order Cyclophyllidea; family Hymenolepididae; genus Rodentolepis; species Rodentolepis nana. The sequence goes on along the minus strand of UZAE01013856.1, from coordinate 13,239 downwards.
TTTGTTTATACCGTCCGAACAGTTAAAAAGGTTAGGTACTAGACAAAGTTCATTGATGGTGATTGAAATGTATTTAATGATTTAATAACTCAATGACTTATTTATATATATACTTCTTTATATTGGAAATGCATATAGTATAAGATGTTATAAATACACCGGGATTCTGTTATAGAAATTTTGTTCTGGAGTTTTGCATGGATCTGAAAGTTATTTCACCATTATTGTGGCCGACCGATCAGTTTGTGAGCTTCTAAACGTGCCAATAACCCGCATTTCAATCATTTCCTAAGTATTTACAACATAGAGCCAAAAGGCCTAACTTCAGCTTACTATTTTCGCTTTGATGTTCGCTCTTTATCTGTTTCTGTTATTTAATGGCAATAAAATTCTTAAACTCAGGACGAGCAAAAAAATGGCAAAACTAATCAATTTTTAATTGAACTCATTTTCCATAAATTTTTGCCTCAACTAGAAAAAAAACAGTAGCCAAAGAAATAGAACACATCTCTGCAAAGAGTATTTAGTTGGAACAGTATAACAAATATTCCAATTCAAAATATAATTAAATTGAGATTGCTACAAAAATATCTTTTTTGCCGAAGGTAGAACGAATACTTGCGTAGCAAAGATGCTGTCAGTGGGTCGTTTGTGAGTGTACAGGGAGAGGGTGTAAAATGATCAGTTAGAACGAACAACATGAATAAATGAAAGATTCAACTTACCAATAACTAGTGGGAAGGATGGAGGGGGGTTGGGAGAACTGAGACAGCAACGATCACTCAAGTATGATGTGAATTCAGGAAATCAATCAATTTCTTTAAATACCACAATAAGTGTACAAGCATATTCATGATCTAAATAAGAAGTGAGGAATGAGTGAAGGAATAAATTTGAGCACGAAATGGAATCTAGTTTGNNNATTTCCAATGTTATAGGAGTTTTACATTTTTAGACTCCTAAACTTCTTATATTGTGATACGAGATAGACTTTGCTCCGCGTGGTGCACCCTGGGCAACGTATACTCATACGACAAACAGTCAATGAATCGGGCGTTGACTTCAGACTCCAAACTACCATGAACCCACTCTATGCCATTTTCCACCACCTCCCCAGTACTCACCTCACCTTTTTCTCTACCTTTGCAATTGTCTGCCTCTTTTACATCTGTGACCCCCTCTTCTCTTCCTCCTCCCGACTTTTCTCAGTTTGATGATCCTCCCCTCTGTGAAGCCCGAAGTCAACTAAAGGCTAATGATAACTATCATAAAGCCTGTCATTTGATATAAATAAATATATGGTGTCCCAAAAAATTATAAACATTCAAACCACCTATAAGCGTACGAATATTTTACAAGTATAATGTTATTGTTTTTCACCGCTTATTCTCAAACTGGTGTCCATTTTGATCCAAACACTGCTGACAACGCAAAAAGGTGGAATTGCAAACATCATGAAACAATTCCCTTGGGATTTGGATGAATTCATACTCAATGGCTTCTCTTACTTCAGTGACTATTGCAGGTCTCGCAACGTTCAAGTATCCCCAAAGGAAAACTTCTAGTGGTGTGAGGCCTGGTGCACGGAGAGGATATTCAACAAAACCTCTTCGTTCATTCCACTTGTTTGGCAAGACCTTGTCAAGGTAAGATCTAACATAGCGATTGTGTTGTGAGGGGCGTCACATCTTGCAGAAATTAAAAATCTTCATCTTCAATGCCCTCTCTACTGCTTGGCATAACAGACTGCTGCAGAAAGTTCAAGTAAAGAGGTCCGCCTACAGCACAATTATTTTATCTTCGTAGGCATTTTTTGGTTCACCCTGTATGCTCTCACATTGAATCTGCTTATTAGCCCAATTTTATCTGCCCAAGTTCATCAGAAGTTCACACATTTTATCATCCAAACTCTCGACTCAGTTAACCTCATGCAAGTTAATGTGCCTGACCGTCGAGGCAAAGAGTGAATCTGAGCAGATGGGGTATCAATTTCGTGAACTCAAGATTAGCTTTATATTTTTAACTCTACAAAAATGCGAAGCAGTTCAGTGCAGCTAAGTAATAAAACTGGAACCGATTTGAGGCCGCAATGAAACATATTAGCCTTTGTAAGGGATACATATCCCTTATCTCAGTATTCATTTTGCAGCCTGGCAATGACGAAAAGTCTTTTAACCGGCAATCGACTTCTCAATTCAACCTACCGTGACCCCTCTGTATGTTATATTCCACCACTTCCACTGTGCTGACCTCACCTTTTTATCTACCTTTCTGTCTGTCTGTCTGTCTGTCTCTTTTATATCTTTGATTTACTCTTCTGTTCCCCATCCTTCGACTTTTTGTGACTTCATCTGTTCCTTGGTAACATTGGCAAAATTATGTAGTTTGACGAAGCACATTTTATTAATACCATATCCGTTAAAATTAGCAGTGAATGAATTAAACCAGCCCAATTATTGTTAAATGAGGCATTTTACTTTAAGCAACAGATGTCAATAAATATATGGTAATTGCAAGTTATAAGATGTTGGCGAAAGTTCAGACGTGATTGTGCTTCATCATGAATACTAGCACAAATGAAAAGTATCAAATGGACACATGGACTACTCATCCTAACTTATTTGCAAATATGTTAATCACTTCCATACTGATCTGGCGCCACATATAATTTGACAAACTCTTTATCTTTTGTTTATAACTACATTACTTCATTTCTATTTCATATTTTTATCGAAATAACCCAAATTTTGAGAATCATGTAGATATTTATGAACAAATTTCCACATTCTTCTATTAATTATTAGTAACGTTTAACGGTGGCAATATATGGTGCTGCAAAACAAAAGTATATATTTCTTAAATGCTCAACGTTATTACTAATATATCTTTATATTTATATTACTACTTGCAGTTTGCTATAATACAGGCATAGTCCATTATCGAACACTTAGTTACATCAAATGGCGGACTTTATGATAATTATTATTGGTCCTTGACTTGACTTCTTGTTTCACGGAGGGGAGGAACAAAGTCACGAACAGTCGAGGAGGAGTGGACAGAAGAGTGATTCACAGATAAAAATGTGGCAGACACAAAAGTAGAGAAGAAGGTGAGAAGAGTACTGCGAGAGTGGTGGAAAATGACGTAGAGTGGGGCCATGGCAGTTTGAAGTCAGAAGTCAACTGTCGATTGATAGACATTTTTGCCGTATGAGTACACGTTGCGTGGTGTGCCCCACATGGAGAGAAGTCTAACGCGAGCCACCAACCAGCCCATTATCAAATATTGATGCATAATAAAACCAGTACAAGTAGATCGACTGACATCTATTTAATTAAGTGTATGCCCAATCAATATTATCGATTTTTATTTGCTTGATGAATTATATTCTGATTCGGACAGAATCAAAAACGTTATATATTTGAGTTGCAGTGGTAGAGGCCAATGAGACGTCCTACCATTGTCAGAAAGTGCGTACGATCTATGAATGGCCGAACTGAACTTGAGATCTTGTTTAAATGCTTGAATTGCCGGACCTCTCCATACGTTTGCCAAAACTTTTTGTATTTTTTCAAAAGTATACAGTTTTCATTGGCAACGGGATTCATAATAATTTTATTTCATGATTTCGCAGTCATAAATGATTTACCATGCTGAGGTTATCGATTCAGATCCTAAGTGGAACAGGGACATTAATTATTTTTTTTCCAAGGCCCTGATCTCTAGATAAATAGGCCCCACGGTTTCGTATTTCTGATTTTTTGCATTAGCCCGCCGTTCCCAATAAAACTAAATAACTAGAAGTCTCACTTCTCTATCCTGCTATTTTATATATTTATATAAAAAAACTCTATCAGCTGCTGAGAGGGAGAGAGAGAGAAACAAAACAGTGGTCCTAAAATGGATTCCTGGTCAATATGGCACTAAAGGCAATGAGATTGCTCACGCACTTACTAAGAAGGAGACAACGATTTTGCAATGCATGGACCGATGTCTTTCACACAATGAAGGCCTTTATCAGGAGAGAATTCCAGACCTCAAGGTGCAGCGAACTTAAAGCTCGAATAAAGGAGAAACAGTGGACAGTGGCACTCTCCGACGTAGCCGACTGGCCAAGAATCGAATCCGTTGCTGAGTTTAGACTATGTACCGAACACGATTGCCTGGCAAAACACCTTCACAGATTGGGAGTATACACTCAACCCACATGCTTCCTATGTAGCCTACAGGAGGAAATAGAGAAGACCCACCTGATTCGATGTCCAACCCTGAAGACAACGACGGAAAGCCAGAGATACTGGGAAGCAAGAAGACTGCTAATGAATTGCTATTAATTAACTGCTATAAATGTACCCCCCCACTCTTGGGGGAAGCTGAAGTCAAAGATTAAGGGCTAATGATAAGTATCATAAAGCCTGTCACTTGAAAAATATTTATATAATCTCGAAGGTAATAACTCGAAAAAATCGAATTTCTCGGCTGTTAAGACCTACCTTCTAAATGTACGATTAGTACAATATATTTGGTATTGGGCTAAGTTGTATCGAGAGATCTATCAGTTTGATTGTCTGCAACGGCACATACAGATTTTCGAAAATTTTGGACAGTTTGCGCTCAACCTTTTAAAAAATTTCTCATTTCTAGCGAACTGATTTTTAATATTGAGAATAGGACATTTGTAATGAATATGAACAATATATCTATACAAAATACGCCAATCTTTAACTAACTAAAACACATTGAATTCAGGAAAATTTGGTCTTTTCTTCCCTTTATCTCCAACATTGATCCATAATTTTAGTACGTTTTAGCAAATATCTAAAACTGCAATGTCAGATGGTTATTTTAACTAATCTTTTTGATAAATATTTCATTTTATCTCTAGCTGCACATACATTTAAATCCATGTGCTTTACTCTTAAAATTATTCCACAAAAATTTGTGGCTTAATGCAGTCTTTTTTCATTTTGTTTGGCAAAAATTACTAGTCTTCTCTCACTCCTAGAGTTCGTTTATTTTTCGTTTAGCACTGTCAATCCTGAGGCAGTTGTAGCCTGGTAACATTTTTTAGCGCTGTTTTCCTATGTGCTGTGCTAGTAGTAGTTTTTTTCTATGGTGCTTTGAAGGACCACGGGATCTCTTTGGGGACATATTGCGCCGCTTGCCACGACAGGAAGTACTATCTGGCACAAGCAGTCCTTGTTTCTCTAGCCGTTCAGTGGTGGGATTCACTTGCTTCTTGGTAGTAAGCAATGTTTAAATATATATGCAATCATGTGTAGTCATAAATTGCACAGTTCAAATAACCAGACATAAGTATTTTTCTATCTTAATTCACTGTTTTTCACATTACGGCCACTGACCTTTTATTATAACTTGTTACAGTAAATTTGGTACCTTCGTCATCTACTTGTTAGTGCATTTCTATTCGCAATAAAGTAAAATCATTTATGTGAACAAATAAGTACAGAGATGGTCGGTGATTACTGAATCCGAGATGTTTTCGACTCCTTATCATATCTACTCGCCAAGGGTTGATTGAAATTTGTTGTCTATGCCACTTATTGCACCAAATTTGTTCGTGTGCTTACTTCAAATAGTGGCCAATATGTTACTAGGGCCGTCTGAAGATATCAATTAAAATACACTATTGGCGTCATTATCAGTTTAAGCTCTAAATATTCCGAAGTCAGAGGTCAACTGCCAGTTAATTGACTTTTTGCGTATGAGTATACGTTACCCAGTGTGCACTACGCGGAGGTAAGTCTATTGAACACTCCTAATGCCAAATATTATACGATAGACAAATAATCGTGACAATGAAAAAATTAAGTTGTTTACATTCCGTCGACGAATACTGATTTCGAATAGGAAAATATTTTCTGATATTAATTTTATCTTTTCTCCACATCTAAGTGGTAAAATACCAAAGTATTGGATTTTATTATATCATGATTTAAATTAAAAAATGCAATCAGAGAATTCATTTAAGGAAAATAATTATTAATATTCTGACCTAAAATAGCCAAATGATCTTCAATATTTTAATTTTTGGCTTCTAGTTTCATTTTGTATGTGGAAAGTATTATGTATATATAGTAATTATAAATTAGCTTTTCAATAAATAGAGTTGGATATTCGGTATTGGAAGAAAAACAGTAAAGTTTAAGCACAATAATAACATCAGTCACTTCGATAAGCGAAGAAGATTGCCCTTTTTATTAAGCAACAGTATTTGTTAAAGTGAACGCAATTACATTATTTTAGAGTTCAATATTTTAAAGAATTAAAATAAATGTATACTTTTAACATGCTTTAAGACTTAATTTAAATGAAGTTTCTTTTGTTGTCTTAAAACACAGTGTAAACACTTACCTTGAGCCGTTTGTTCGAGTCCGTTTGATAAATATTCAAAAGCGCGCGTCTTATAAATATTTCTGATTTGATAGGATGGCTGCGATTATTCGTTTTTTCTCTCGTAGGTGGCGCAAAACTCAGCGGAAGCCGGAGCACAGTGGTGTGGCAGAGATGTCACATGTCTCATTTGATGGAAGTAAAAAGAAGTCAAATGATTTGGAATGCGTAGTTGAATACATTGATGGATCGTGCACAACATTCTTCCTACCTGTAAGATACATACTTCTTTAATAGTTCAGAAAAATGCCGAAGGTAGTAAGCTGTACGATTTAGCCTTTGCATTTATTGGGCTTAATGATGAACGTGAGTACTTTGGTCTCAGAATCGATGATAAATTGAAGGTAAGAGGTGATTCATCATAAAGTTTACTAAAGTAGCCCTGGGTTGATCCTACGAAACCAATTCGTAAGCAATGTCGAGGTTAGCTAGACTATTTTAAAGCTTATATAATCTGTAGTGGGTCCACCATATCGGTTTTTAATGAGGGTCAAATTCTTTTCGGCGGAACCTCAAAAACTTAGAGATGAATACACTCGCTATTTGTTTGTTTTACAATTGAGAAAGCAGCTTGAACAGGGAACGCTACAGTGTACAGATGATCAGGTTTTAGCCGAGTTGGCTGCGTTTCTACTTCAAGGTAAATATTAATATCCACCCCACAATCAACTTTTGGAGACTGAAAATATATGGGATATTTACAATCCTTAGGCGAATTCGGTGCTTATGATCAACGTCAACATACACCTGCTTTTGTGTCGACTATCCCATTTTATCCACATGACCGTCAGACAGAAACTCTCGAGCTTGCTATTCTGCAGGAATATAAAAAACTAAGGTAATTTAATACTTTTATTGCTTTACTCCACGAAATAATAATGTAGATCTCGCGAGTGGACACCCGAAGAAGCAGATCGAATTTTTCTGGATCGAGTCCGTTTCTTGCCAAACTACGGTGTTGACATGCATACAGTTAAGGTAATAACCATGTTAGTTTTAATGAGCAACTATTTTAAACGGGTTTAAAGAACAAAATATTTTACAATTAAGGGAAAAGATAACGAAAATTACACTCTTGGACTTACACCAACAGGCATTCTTGTATATGAAGATGAAGAAAAAATAGGACTTTTTGTCTGGTTAGTTTTTAAATATTATAGTTAAAAATTTAGTTATTACTATATTAGTTTATTATATTTTGATGTGATCAAGAATGTTGTAGTGTGATCTATTTTTAATTATGAAATTAGTTTTTCCTGTGTCATTTTTTATTGATATTTTTATTTATTGGGTACTATGTAGATGAGTTTTTTTTCAAATTATTAAATATTATTAAGTTATTGATATTTTAAGTAATATCACTGACTTTTCCGCTACCTAGGTCCATGATCCTGAAACTTGATATGCACGGCAAGAAATTGAAACTCGTGGTTGCGGAAGAAAATGAGCAGGCAGTGGGTTTCTCCTTTTACTTATTTATTATTTAATATTTATTATTCAATTTTTTGGGAAGTGGCAAATGTCCCGATATTACCCAAGCGCTAAGAATTTATCTGTGATCATTTCGGTACAATATACCTCGATGAACACTCTTGAAAAGTGTTAAATGGAGTACTACGCCATAGTTACTGTTTAACGTCCTTGCTGACAAAATTAATGCTTACACATTCGGCTAACTTTTGCCGCGTTTTTTCCCACTTGTTCATGCAATCTGCATAGGTACTCATTACCAGTGAGGTTAAATGAATTCACACGTGCTTTAATAAGGGCCTTCGGAGGAGCAAGTTCCTCGCCTTCCCCCTCCCCCCCCCCCCCCCCCCCCCCCCCCCCCCACCTCTACCCACTCAGCCTACTGCAACTCATGGTATGTTTATGCGTGTTAGAGCTTATGTGCGTGTGTGCGTGGGTGGGTGGGTGGGTGGGTTGGTATATGTATTGTAGTTCTCCTCGATTTTATTTAAACAACCACAATGTAGTGTGCCGAAGGTCAACAGCTTTGAGCATTGGTTCTGATCAAACAAAAACGCCAATTTTGTAGTAATAAAGTTAGGGTTTGTGAGTGTTGATACGAAGGTGGAGGAAGCTTGTAATTGTTCGTTTTATTTTTTTTTCATTTGAAATGTACATTTTACAAGCATGGTCTATTCATTTCTTTGAATAATGCTTTTTCATTTGGTTTACCATTAATTAATTGAGTTAGTCGTACAAAGGAATGTTTTGGTACTGGAGAGGTAGGCCGAATGTGAACTTGGGGGTTTAGTTTTTGAATTGCTGGATTTTCTTTAAAACTACATTGTTATTAGCCGAGATCAGCAATTAAAGTTTTATTTATATCAAATGGCAGGCGTTTTGATGGTTATCATTAGCCCTTTAGTTGACTTCAGGCTTCACAGAGGGGAAGGAACATCAGAGTGAAAAAAAGTCGAGAGGAAGGGAACAGAAGAGTGTTTCAAAGACAAAGGTTGAAAATTTAGAAAAAATATGATGTAGTACTGTGGAAGTGGTCGAATATGTCATACAGGAGGGCTTTGGTAGTTTGAAGTCAACTGCCAGTTAATAGACTTTTTGCCGTATGAGAATACGTTGCCCAGGGCGCACCACGTGGAGGTAAGTCTATCGCACACCCCTTAGCAATTAAAGTCGTCTACAGCACTTTTTTCCAATAGATTTAACTGCGCTTGTTTAAATCTCGAATTAGATTTTGTTCCTAATTATTCTATTAATGAAACCCCCACTCTATTAAGATATCCATAGATAATTAATGAATGAAAAAAATTGTAACGAAGTATGTGAATTAAGTATTATTTCCAGTTGTGTCTTTATTTTTTGTTCAAAACTATAGTACTAGACTGATTCATCAGTACATGGCCTAATTTCAAACCCTTTCTTTCACATTCTGAAATCGACAATAACAATCGCCCGAGTTCTTCCATTACTTTTTTGTGTTCGTATTCAAAATGTGAGCATTTCTTAGTATTCAATGTAGAATCTAACTATTGTCCTAATTAGCCATGGCAACTGTAATGGAATTGTGCTAAATTAGCCTATTTTATTGCTAACAGACTTGTCGGCGCACATTTTACCCCCTCCCCCCCTCATCGTCTCTTGGGTACTACCAATAGGTGTACCCAAACCTTCAAGTAAGCTTGCCACTTGTCTTGAGCAATCAATTATTCTTTTTCGAGGTAGGGGATTCTGGTTAGCAGTAATTTTAGTATCCCATAGGGAACATATTCTTTGACGACCTTATTAAGCCATAGCTGACCATATGCCATGCTTAAAAAGCGGATGTTTAACGCATTTGAAGAAGTTTTCTGATTTTGCTTTTTTGGAAGATTGAATTTCTCTTAAATTCGAATGTCCTCTTGGCTATTTATGTACACCAAGTTCACTTTACAAGCTTGAGGTTAAACATCCATAACTATCTAGAATGATTAGCATGATCGTTTTTCTGAAATGTAGGCTCTTTGAAAATGGAAGATAATGTGTGGTGGCATATCACATCAAAGAGTTTTTACTTTTGATTGGTTAAAAAATTAGGAAAAATAGTCGAGGGCTTAACTCTAGAAAATCGGATTCCCAGCAACATTTTTAGCCATGAGACCCTGTGTATATTCAAGTTGCTGACATAATTTTATGATCAGAATGATCACGAAGGTCAACCACTTTGCCATAACTACGTTCAGTCGTGCGTGAAGAAATAGATGCTTTGATTTTTATATGAAATATTTGAAGGCGACTCCGATGTGTTAATTCACACAAAGCCTATGATTTTGGCATAGCTCTATTGGTGAGCACACTTCTCAAATATTCTCACATCATACTTACATACGTCCTTGCTCGTACTGCTCAAGGTCGTTTGTCCCGGCTTAAGTGTGAAAACTGTGAGGTCAAGACGATGCAAAGACTGTATTTTTTGTTCCATTACATTGATTATTGAAAGAAATGTCCGTTCACTACAAGAGTCAATTTCGACATTTCTCGGGCCGGAGGGATGGCTATCGACACTCACGCATCGAGTCTCCAATTTCTATTAATTAGAGAGGAGCATCGCAAGTACTTCCTCTGCGCAAATGTGTTTCTTGGATTATTTCAAATAATTAATTATTGAATGTATTTGTGTTTTTTTTTCCAAAGAAAATCAGCTTAATATCCTGAATTATTTTGTTGTAGATTTCCTGAAAAAATGTTAGTTTGTTGAAAAGAATATCACATAGTGGTCCAGACTGCCTGAAAATGGGAAAAAAATATTTCACAGATATTTAAATATTGCGTTTTCAGATGAAAAATGCAATTATTATTTACAAAATCATTAAGCTAATTGAGAGATATATTCATACATAAAAGACATATTGACACAGAAAACAGACTATCCTTTTATTAAATGGGAGGCTTTATGATACTTATCATTAGCCTCGCACACTGAAAACAGATGACGATTTTAAAACAAGCATTTTAACTTTAATTCACGATAAGGCAATGGATACTTGACGTTAAGATGTCGATTGATATCATTACTGCTAACATTCTAGTAGAACTTAAATAATCAAATGTGTGCATTAGGTTTCGCTGTAGCATCGAAGTTCTAGTGCAAGAAACGTATTAACTTTCAAATCTTAATATTTTCAAATAAGATATAATAGTTACTATACACCAGTTTCATTCTCCTTTCAGCGCAAAGTGATGGAACACACATTCGTTTTTGTTCTGCCTGATGTTCGAGCTTGCAAACACCTCTGGAAGAGCGCTGTCGAACATCACGCTTTCTTCCGTCTCAAAGGAATTCCCAAGCCTCCCACCAAGTTGCAACAATTTTTCCGCCTCAAATCACGTTTCTACGCTAGTTTCCGCACGGAGCATCAACTAGCACAGGAGAATAATTTTGGAAGTAGTTCCTTCCGTCGTCGAAACACATCCACAGGTCAATCTCTGCGTTCTGACGCTAGTGCCAAGGCGCTCAATCGCTTGAATAGCGATGCTGGAGTTACTCGATCTAACTCCAGCTTTAGGCGCGTGTCTACGCGGCGTGTGGCAGCTAGACCGAGCTTTGTGAATCGATCATCTAGTCGACCTCAACCCTCGGCTGGTAATCAAGTACTACAACCTCCAACACGATCCACAAGACCGCCAAATGTTGAAGATACTCGTGCTCATAGTCCAGCCAACCCAAACTCGTCTTTGTAAGTTAGTTTTACTCACATTGTACCTTCCAAAATCCGTTCGTTTGCATCCCTCTCATCATTAGCCTTATATAGGTCAATTGAAAGCAGAAATTCAGAAGAGTGAGTTGATATTAGAGCGTCTCAGATTGATCGTCTATTTAATTAACAAGTAATTTGTAGCGACTAACAAAGTGCAACGAGATGGGGCGAATTTTTAGGTTTACCTTTTTAACACCTATTGATAAATAAAGAAATGGACTTACTTTGCTTATAATAAAACATATGATTCGAGTGTTTAAACATTTTAAGACTATTTTTAATATTATAAATAACTTGATCTTAATTTTATAAAAATGGTAATGTATGTGATCACTGAGCTGACTATTACTTAATTAATGAGTTTGACTAATACAATTCAAGCTTGATAACCACAGACGTTCAGTCGTTAAGAAATTGAATATTTGTGTTTAAATGAAATGCCTTTAATTCCGGAAAGAGCTGCAAGGTCAACTTTTGTCATTAAATTTTCGGAATGTTTTTGTTGGTATTATTCCTATGGCATACATGTTTTAATGTCTTACCTGACTTTAAGACCTTGTTGTCCTAAACTGAATTTATAGCACTACTCATTTATTCCCCCCAATATGATCCAAGATGAATTTTAGACTTGTGATTAATTCAGTAAAAGCGTAAGTTAAATTTTGGAAAATTTTGAGATGAAGAAATAGATTTTTCCAACTCAAGTCGAGCTGTGATAGGTGCCTTCGTTGGTGAGAGCCTTTCAAACTGGAGATATTGAAGTACTCTTCTTTAGAGAACTTACCATTGGATGGAAAGTGGATGACAATTTCACCGAGTCAGTTGCCAAGAGCAGATCGAGGTCTCGTTGGCATTCTCCATAATTTTTGCATCCATAAACTAGTTCAAATTTGCCTGATGGCAAAAAATCCCACAAAGATGGGAAAATATTAGGCGGTTATACGCTTATCTTCACATTTACAAACTCGCATGAAGAAACTTCTTACAATGGAGTTCTTCCATTATCATTTTTAATTATAGCTATTAAGTGGATGGGCTCAATTAGTCCTTCCAGACACGGAAAGTCTACTTGTATTGAACCAATGAAACTTTTCATCTTTCTATTCGTTTTTTTTCCCAAATTTCATTGCTCCCCACTTCTTCTAATTGAGATCATATGTCTAAATTTCAATTAACAGTATTACAATCTTGGCCAAACTTGTTTCTTGATTTTATTTCAGAGGACACTAATATTATCTAAATATACTTTTGTAGTAGGTACATTTTAGTCATCTCATTTGGAGAAAGTTCAATAATTTAATGATGAAATCACTAAGAAAGGCCTTCTTTTCATCTCAACCCCCCCCCCCCGCTCCACCAATTGTGATTTAGGTAAAATTTGTGCGGTTATTTTCCATAATCAAAGAGCATGATAAACTCCCCTAAGGCCACAGAAACGAGTGTGAAATAGACTTTGTTCTATCGCTAAGTGTGCCTAACCTGTTTGTTTAATCAGCTAAAATTGACACAATATTTTTTTTCAAATGGCAGGCTTTATGCTAGCAATCGTTGGCCCTTTAGTTGACGTCGTGGATTCGCAGAGGGGTGGCTAAACAAAGGCACAAATAGTCGAGAGGGGTAACAG
>UZAE01013855.1:0-18561 GCA_900617975.1 Rodentolepis nana | reverse complement strand
CCCCCCCCCCCACCCCCACCCTCCCAAAAAACAAATATGCGGCAAAAATTACTTGGAGAACCACGGAGTGGTGTTTGCTCTGAACACCTTGGATTATTATCGAAAAAGATAGAGTTATGTGTACTTCCCTTGAATTCAAGTAAGTGAAATGAATTCCCATTGAAGGAGGGGGGGGGGGGAGAGACCAGAATATTTCCACTCCCCGTAAACTGCCATGTGAACGTTGGCTTTGTCCGATTTGGTCCGTAAGAATCTCATATTTACAACCACACGTGGCAAACTGGAACATTAGACGACAAAGTGTCCGATGGAAGAATCCCCACAAACATTCTACAAACAATGAGCAGAAAGGAGAGAGAAAAGAAACGGAAGCATTATTTTGAATTTGTTTCTTCAACAGTCACTGAATCTAAACCAGTATCGAAACTGAACAACTTCAGAAGATAGAAAACGGAGTTTTTCCAACCTTCCGTTCCATATGTGCATATTGAAAGCTCTAAACCAGGTGAAAAGACAAATCTCTAGGAAATGGAAGAGGTGGAATGGCATAAAAGTTGAAAGTTTTTCTGACGGCTGCTCAAATTAGAATCAGTGGAAAATTCGTCGATGGAATCGCGAATCGAAAGGAGCAGATTGAATCTACACCAATCATCTGGATGCCCTCTTGAACATGAAATGGGTTGCCACTAATGAATCCCGAATCAACCGAAAAAGCGCCCCTTAAAGGAGAGGGTGACAAGAATAACATGTAATTAAACGAAATTACTCCACAATTTTTTCTTGACAAAATCTACTTGTACTTTCCATTATTACGGCAAATAATGTTTTCCCTTTAATGAGAACTGCTGTTGCTCCAGGTGAATTTTAAAAGTTTATTCCACTACAACGTGAATTTTATTTCCAACTTGTTTGGAAACTTGATCGAATATTTCTGTTACCCTAGAGTGAAACTTCCAATCTTTACTTCTTCTTCACCGAATTATCGATCGTCGGCTCCTCACGCTCCTACCTAGACATGGAAAACCACGTGTGGAGAAGTCGACGCTGAAATTGCTGGCAATTCGGACAGCCAATCACTTATCACCGATTTTATGCCCATATAATTAAATTGATTTTGTTAATATTAACAGTCATTAGAACTAGGAGTCTCCTCCAACAGTCTTGAGTACCTGAGTTTGGAGACTGAGAAGCTAAAGCAGATCTGGCTGGGATATCGGCTTGTAGCTCATTAAACGAATGTTTGTAATTATAAAAATGCTCTAACTGGACACTTTGAAAGGCCTTTATTTTTGAGAGTGTAGAATCATCTACGTTCCGAAAAGCAACTTTGAAGGACTAATTGTGGCGCGTTTTCGTACATTCAAAATTAAGCGGTCGTACTAGATTGTCTTTTACATTGTGGAGAACATTTTTTCTCTTTTAGTTTATATGAATATAACCTAAAAACGGAGATCAGTGCTTTCACTAAATTTTACATGTATGAGTCATTCATCACTCGATTAGTTGAGAACACACACTCACACAGGTATTTTTCTAATAATTATAAATTACATTTCCATAAATAAATCATTACTTTCTGTAAATAAAAGCTTTTGAAGTATCCGTGAAGCACGCTATTACGTCATTTATCAGATATCTGAAACTACTGCATATTTTAGCACCATATCCGCTACTGCTCTCCCCGAAATTAGCAATTTTTGAAAATTCATATCCCATTTTCAATGCAAGTAATAAATGCTTGATTAGATAATAACTTAGAAATAAAATTTTAATGCCCTTAATAAAATTATTTGCTTTTGTGCGGCGTTTAATTTTATATTTATTTAATTGAAATTATTTAAATGGGTTATATATATCGAATTTATTGATTTTATTTGTTAATGCTTGCATGTTTGTTTGTTATTTAATTTAAGTAATACAGTGCAAAGAATGAAGGTAATGAATTGTGTTTATTTAAAATAAGTTATTCGAAAGATTGAGCCAACTTTAAGTTGTGGGACACGTTATCGTTGCGTGCGTCATCGTATGCCTGCATGTCTGGTCGCCAGGTTTGGGAGGTGTGGCCGTACAACTCTGTGTGCAGCTACCGCACGAACAGTGACCAATCAAGTAACCTCCAATCCCCCATCCTGATCATGAGTAGCTCCCTGCGTGTACATTTATCCACAATATACGTACTAAATAGTGTGTGTACACACTTGATCCGCAATATACGTCCTGAATAAGCGGGTACACTTGATCCGCAATATACGTCCTGAATAAACGTGACTTGATCCGCAAGATACGTCCTGAATAAACGTGCTCCGTGCACACTTTTCTGATCATTACGTGACTGAATATACGTGTTCCGAATTATCGTCTGTTTCCTTTATAGCTGGGCTATAGCTTAGCTAGTTTCGGTCTGTTTCCTTTATAGCTGGGCTATAGCTTAGCTGGTTCGTAATATGCTCACTGAATAGACGTGCTCCGTGCTACACGTCTGATACCCGTACTGAAAAAACGTGCTCCGTGCTACACGTCTGAATCCGTACTGAATAAGCGTGCTCCGTGCTACACGTCTGTTTTCCCGTATCGAATAAACGTATTCCTTGCTACACGTCTGTTTTCCGCTACTGAATAAATGTTCCGTGCTACACGTCTGTATCCTCTGTAGAATAAACGTGCTCCGTGCTAAACATCTGTTTCCTTTATATGCAATATACGTACCGAATAAACGCATTTCGTGCTACACGTCTGTTTCCTTTATAGCTGGGCTATAGCTTAGCTAGTTCTGGGAGTCTAGCTAGATGTTGGGGGGTCTGTCATAGAGATTTCTGAGTTAGTCAGGTTTTACTAGCGTAGCAATCCGCTACAAAGTAAAATAAATATATAAAGAAATTTTCAAGATAAAACAAGTGAGTAATAAAGTTAAATCAGATTACATTCGTTCAAAGCTTGAAATTTTGCTCCTAATATTGCTAAAAAAGTGATTTAAAATCCCCGTTGTACAACATGGAACTAAGTGTGAGTATAAGACACCCAAAATTTTTTTTAAAATTCGTGTACTGAATGAACAGAGTCAGTAATTTTTTATTCATATTTTATGGATAATATCTAGGCACAGCGGGTCAAACACGAACATTTAAAAACAAATAGGCGTTTTAACAATATCACCAACACAATTCATGTCAAGTATTAAGGGGTCTATGCTCTGGAGAATCGTCTCTACAACATTTGGAGCAGCATTTGCACAAATTCTTTCCACAACTTGCCAGACATTGACAACAAGGACAGCAGTAGCAGATACAGCAGAAGATGATGATGAGTGCAACAACACAGCATACTGTGGTAATTAAAGGCCACCACCTACAAGAGGTACATAACTCGTTCATTGAATAATAAATAGCGTATCGTTTCATTGGGACTTTAAAATGACCAAAAAAAGTTTTGCCAAATTTGTACTATGCAGATCCAATTCATCTGCCAACTTTAAAGTAACGAGGTCGGTATTCGTAAACCCAAAATCTGAGTTTCTCGTCAGAACATCTTCAGGTTAGTTGTCAAAGCTTATGCAACATTATAATTAAGGGGTGTGCGATAGACTTATCTCCACGTGTGCAGTCTTGGCAACGTATAATCATACGGCAAAAAAGGTCTATCAACCGGCAGTTGACTTCTGACTTCAAACTACCAAGACTCCTTCCACAGCACTCATCTAGCCTTTTCTCTGAGTTTGTGTCTGTCTGTCTGGCTCCTTTACATCTGTGAATCGATCTATGGATAGCTTTAGGGGCAAAGCACTTATAATTGAAGTAGAAACTCTATGCAGTATTTTCTTCACTATCTAAAATCACACTCGGCGACTTTTGGTGACGAAATTCTAATTATTTCTGCCATCGATTTTTACCTTTTTCTATTTTATTCACTCTCTTAAAATGCAAAGCTAACTTCTATAGAGAGTACTAAAATGTTACAGCTTAATTTTTTGAGCCATTTACATGCAGTGTGTATGTATCTTCAGTCACTTTTTATGTGCGTATTGAAATGCCTACTGGAAATCGAATTTGTAAATTTGGCAAGTTACACTTGGGTAAACAGGATGAAAGTTAGCCTTCTTCAATATTTTCAACGAATAGGAAAACCGCTCTGTGAAGATTTGCTAACTTAGTTAAAATTTGCTTAAATATATCACACACATTAATATGCAAATCACATTAACCTGTTTAACAAACACCGTAAATCAGGAAGAAATTCAGGCAGACTTCACTTAAAAATTTAATAATTTGCCAATTAATCAAAAGTTAACCTCAAACTGAATCAAAGCAGTGTCATTGACTAGCAACTACAAAAGGTATCGCATATGTCATTGACAAAATAGAGTTTTGTCTATACCAAAGGGTCTAGTTGAAATTTGAGATAAATTATTCATTAAAGAAAAATATATAAATTGAATTATTTTGTTGCTTGGTGTCTCACCTTCGCTTATAGCAGCAGGTTTTGTCAGGCTTTTTACAGCAGCTGACATCCCAGAAGAACCCAGATTTATCTTCACAACGCTTTGTTCCTAAAAAAACAGGGTAGAAAAGCATTTCTTTAAATGAAATTTCATTAGTATTTCATTATTTTAAGGTGAATTTTATATATCTATTTCCCTTCTGCTAGTTCATTGACAGAATTTACTTTTAGATAGAAATATCATCAATAAATGACAAAGGTGAGAGGAGAAACATAGGCATTTTTTTCACTAACTTGACAACATGGATACCATTCTTAGTGGAGACGGGAAGTGTTTGACTCGTAATCAAACACCCACAGACCAAGGTATCTTGTTGTTAGGCGCTTGGGATAACTAAATCAGGAATTTAAAGATAAACGTCCAAGTTTTTTGTCATGACAATGTCTACCACCCCCCCCCCCCCCCCCCCCCACCACCCTACCTGACCCAACAAGGCAAGAATGACATTCCAAATAATTAAGGAATTAAATTGGAAGGCGCCACAACATCCTTCGTGTTCGTCTGACCTCGCCCTATCCCCTCGATCATCACGTTTTCAGGTGCATGGAGCGAAGTGAAGGAGAATATCGATTTGAATTTTCGACTGAAATGGAACCCACTTGAACGCGTACTTTAATTCAAGCCCAACTTCAAGGGCAATAGGTTGTCGGAGATTACATTTACTAGTATAATGTACTAATGTGGAGTAAACATCGTACTGTACTTTTTCTTTAAACTTATGTTAAACTTTCCCATCAGTTAGATTGTTTCCGTTCGGATTTAACTAACTCTAATAACCAGTTTCGAAAGTATCACGCATAATAAAAGCCAAATAGACGCAGTCCAATTATTGCTAAAAGTGTAGTCCATTGCATAAAAGAAAACTAATTAGAGGGCTTACTCTTATGGATGGTTTCCAAGCTGTCCGGAAATATAGTCTGTAAAGTGCATTCAATGAAATAAGTACTACTAGAGAGGCGCTATTTGTTTGTATTATTAAAAATATCTAAATGCATAATGCAGGGTAGCATGATTAGATTAGCGCAATTATGCTAGAAACTAAATAATTGGCAATAATCAACTGCTTCTCATCAACCTGTCCTTGAAGGCTATTTAGCATAAGAAAATTGAGAATATATTTGAGAATAAGTTTTGTTTTTCAACAAAATTTTGCCATAAATATGAATTTTAGAGCATTTCAAACTCCTTTATCTCATTTAAGCGTAAGGTATAAGCAGTAATTGCCGTTTTCAAGTTTGAGTACGAAATTTTTGGAACCGTTTTGTTTAATTTAGTAAATATACTATGGGCCACAATGAAAATTATTTAATGCATAATAGTGATTCTTCAATAATAAATAGTGCTGCTACAAGACACTAGAAGATGGTACTAAAAAACATGAAAATATAAAGCTACAAAAGAGTAAAATGTTAGCCCAGCTTTCCTAGATCTCAAACTAATTAAGGTACTTCCTCCCCCAAAGCTTCTTTCCTATCCATCCCCATTCTACTTACAATTTCATTTTAGATAGCACCACATTCACACTTTTATTGAAGTTACTCTCTGAGTCAAGTTTAATCAGATTGGTTTATTCAATCAATCAATCAATTTGCCAATATGCAAAAGGATATGTCATAGTAGCAAATAATTTGAATTTTTTAAATAAGTGGCAATAATCAAATGCTCTAAAATCTACTCATTCTGCAAAATGAACTTTGCATACTTGTTAGGGAATATCTAATCGCTTTGCTTGATCATAGTTAGTTAGTCCTACCATAACATACCACAAGTTTTTGCTTGAGCTCCACAGGCCAAAACACCCAAGGCAAATAGTACTATCCAACAGGGACGCAATTCCATTTTGGTATATATGGTGACGCGAAAAATTGAAGTGATATATGTGATGCCTACCTCGAGTTGTCGGCACTTTTACAGAGCACTGACCTGCTTCCTCGAGCTGATTGGCTAATATCATTCCACCAATAGACGATTTGGTAATCGTGCTGACTTATTTGATTACTAATACTTGTTTCAGCCCTTGCATTTCGAGTGATAGGTGGAATTTTATCAATATACATACACATCAGTTTGCATTTATTGATTTTGACCACTGAATTGTGTTAGCAAAATATCTTTGTTTGCTAACCGCTGAACTTAACAACAAATCCGTAAGTAATGAAAGGGTAAAAAAACGAATTTTCATTTGAGTAAATTTCCAATCGGAGTTTTCACTTTCAGTTGTTGCAATTTGAATAGAAGAAAGTAAAAAGGTAATTTGTAAAATGATAAAATTATTTGAAGTAATATTTTAAAACTGTGGAAGGGAGTGAAAGGTGGATAATACCAAGGAAAATTTGTTAAATTACAGTTCTGCAAAAAATAATTGAAAACGAAAGAGCGCTCATGGTGACAATTTCTAATTGTCTTTAATCAGGGCGTAAGGGTACAGCAATAATAAAACTCGAATTGCCTCCTTGGGCGCTTCTAGACGCTCCAATTGTCCTGGGTTGAACTGGATTTTTCAAACTTTACTAGAATTTAATTCATGGTTGGAAATGCGTACTAATGCTCATTCAATTTCATTCGGGCTACAAATCAATTACTGAGAGTGGAGGACTTTGCGCCATTCCGGAATCAATATTATTGAATTCTGGAGGGATTTAGCTTCTTTAAAATAAAACGATTACTCCTTGTTTTAACTTACTTTTTGAGACATTTGACAGATTTTGGCAATCTATGTAATTGAGCTCAAATATTTACTATGTTTAAGAACATCCTAAGGACAAAAATAGCTAATCTGCGTAGAAATTTATGAAATTTCATTGGAATCGATTGATAAAGAAGGAGCCACCTGAAACTAAGAGAAGATGATCTCAATGGTTTCAAACCTTAAATCATTGTTTTTTAACAATAATTACGTCTCTTACGCATGAAAAGTGGAATAAAATTGTACTGAAGGTGCACCCAGGGTGCACCACGTAGAGGTAAGTCTATCGCACACCCCTATCGATCTAAAAGACAAACTAACAAACGTAGCTCTGCCTCGGATGTATAAATGTACATGTACAAATGATTATTTCTTTATTGAGATAAGCATTTTAACTTGTCAACAGTCAAGAAATATCAAGTTCGTTTTCTTCAACTTAGTAATCTTCGTCATCTTCTCCTTCAGCTTCAATACTGTCGTGACCAACTTCTTCGTAGTCCTTCTCCAAGGCTGCGAGATCTTCTCTAGCTTCAGCAAATTCTCCCTCCTCCATTCCTTCACCGACATACCAGTGAACAAAAGATCTCTTGGCGTACATGAGGTCGAATTTGTGATCAAGTCGAGCCCAGGCCTCAGCAATTGCTGTAGTATTGGCGATCATGCAGAGAGCTCTTTGAACTTTAGCCAAGTCACCACCTGGAACTACAGTTGGTGGTTGGTAGTTAATACCAACCTTGAAACCAGTAGGACACCAATCCACAAACTGGATGGTTCTCTTTGTTTTGATTGTGCTAATGGTAGCGGAAACGTCCTTTGGCCCAACATCTCCACGGTAAAGGAGGCAACAGGACATGTATTTTCCATGGCGGGGGTCACATTTCACCATTTGGTTAGCAGGTTCGAAACAGGCATTTGTAATATCCATTACACTGAGTTGCTCATGATAAGCTTTCTCAGCAGAAACAGTCGGAGCATAGGTAACCAGAGGGAAGTGAATTCTGGGGTAAGGAACCAAGTTAGTCTGGAATTCAGTCAGGTCAACATTCAATGCTCCGTCAAATCGAAGGGAAGCTGTCATAGAGCTCACAATTTGACTGACAATTCTGTTCAGGTTGGTGTAGGTTGGACGGTCAATATCCAAAT
Source organism: Rodentolepis nana (assembly GCA_900617975.1). NCBI lineage: Eukaryota > Metazoa > Platyhelminthes > Cestoda > Cyclophyllidea > Hymenolepididae > Rodentolepis > Rodentolepis nana. The sequence goes on along the minus strand of UZAE01013855.1, from coordinate 10,237 downwards.
TGCGCCTGCAAATATCATAAATAGCTTCGTTGTCAAACATCGCGGCACAATCGGAGTGTTCAATAGTTGTATGGGTACAGAGAATTGCATTGTATGGTTCAACAACAGCTGTGGAGATTTGAGGTGCTGGATAGATGGTAAACTCGAGCTTTGTCTTTTTTCCATAATCCACGGAAAGTCTTTCCATCAAAAGAGAAGTGAATCCTGAACCAGTACCTCCACCAAATGAGTGGAAGACAAAGAATCCTTGAAGACCAGAGCACTGATCAGCCAACTTACGAATTCTATCCAGCACAAGATCCACAATTTCCTTTCCAACTGTGTAATGGCCACGAGCATAATTATTGGCAGCATCTTCCTTTCCAGTAATGAGTTCATCAGGGTGGAAGAGTTGGCGATAGGTACCAGTTCGAATTTCATCAATAACAGTTGGTTCGAGATCAACAAAGATAGCTCGGGGGACATGTTTACCAGCGCCTGTTTCACTGAAGAATGTCTCAAAGGAGTCGTCTCCACATCCTATGCACTTGTCACTTGGGATCTGACCGTCGGGTTGAATTCCATGCTCGAGACAGTAAAGTTCCCAACAAGCGTTACCTATTTGGCAACCACCCTGACCAATATGTATACTGATACATTCACGCATTCCGTCGATAGATAAGCTTCCTGAGTGCTAACGGAGCTAGGATGCTTTGTGGGACTAGTTCGAAAATCGAAAGGGTCCCCTTTAAGTAGTCTGTCGGTGACCTTGAAGAACATACAGTATGTCCAATGGGATGTTGGAATTTATACCGAGGTAGTCATAAGATCCGACACCTGATTATAGAATTATTGATTTTGAAGGTGGCTGTATGGCGTCTGGTGAAGATCATACAGCTCATAGTGATCAAATGATCATCCATTAGGAAAAGGGAATGTATACTACAGTAACAAAATGTCAAGCTTATATAATTCCATATATTTTTTTTTGTCCTATTGAAGTCCAAGTAACAAGCATTGAATAATTCATTGTTAGAGAATGTTGGATGACCTAAGTATCCATTACAAATAAGCAGAAACTTAAACTAGTCACAGTCTTCAATGCAGTTGTTTGTGTCTTAACTAAAGCAAAATTTTTCATTTCTGTTTGTGTGCAACTTATAGATAAGCGAGGGACCATGCCAAGTGAGAGTAAGTGGTTTGTCGTGTGAAACCTCCAACCACTTTGAATGCCAAAATTAAGGATAAGAACTACCTCAAATGACATGAGTTAACAACTCTCAAAATATTTCCTATATCCAGATAATATTTTGGTACAAAGATTGCGAGCTTGGATCGGTTAAAATTGTCCTGATTTGAGAGTAGGTGCGATCACTGAAAAAAAGGCAAATCGATCAAATAAATAGGGTTTTAAAACATTGAAAATTTTAATGCGTAACTTTACAGTGCGATCCTGTGATGGAAATATATGCAACTATGTTGTAAGACACCCCTTTTAGGATAAATAAAAGTTATATTGCACAAAATACAATCCCATATATCTATTTGACAGGATGAGTCGGCTAAGAAAGATAATAACCGGGAAGGTGTTAAGAAAAAAATATTAGGTATTTTGCGGTATCATTAGATTTACATAAATATTCCTATATCTGAATGCGTTTATAGCCATATAATGTGGCATTTGGAAAAATATTATAAAGCTTTTGTAGCTTATCAAATTCCTACAAGATCAGACTATTCATAATTCTCTCCTCACAGTAATCCTGTAAAAATGGGCCAGAAAAATCGTATCTCTTCAAGACCCACCCTAAATATCTACTCAAAAATTTTATCTAAGCAATATATTATCAATATCTAATTAATAAACTTAATATTTTAAAATATTATCACTCAACATTATAAAATTCCGGATGCAATTACAAATTCATGGGCATAAGTCAAATTTTCGTAAACAACAATTTGATTTTATAGTTTTGCCGGGTTATATCAAAATATAAGTGTTTCATCATACAAAAAATAGAAATACAACGGTAGCATACAATAATTATAAAATCGTCAACGTGACAATGTTTCAACTTGTAATAAAAATGTTATTTTCAGTTTTAATACTTTTCTTTAAACATATATATGAATTGTTTATCCGTGCTAAATCATTTCAATCAGCTGATAGACCTAGTGCGCACTCTCCTGTGGTTGATCCTCTTTATCATCTTTTTGTGTTAACTGGGACAAAATAGTGGGTAATGCTAACTAAAAATTAATAACAACATTGCCTAGGCGACTTTTGTTTGTGTTAAATTTCCTCAATTATGACGTGCAAGCATGTAGAAAATTTTCTCTCCGCACCTGGAAATTTGCAAGCAATGGACGCAATTTATCAGTGTATAGTGTTCCCTGTGACAGAAGAAGCAATTAAATACAAGGTTTGCCTCAAATTTCGAAGTATAATTTATGAGAATTGAGTTTTAGCTCTTTTAATAGCAAAAGGTTAATAAAATGTGCTTACCTTATTTAACAAAACTAGAATTTTGGAGGCAATCACTTTGAATTAATTATGTTGTATTATTTATTTTACAGTCCTCACAACGGTGTGCTTACTGTCGTGATTTTCCTATCTCTATTAATACAAGCAGACCGAATTTACTGCTGGCGTGTGTTCATTGCATCCACTTATCCTGTTTCACAAATAATCACATTGAAGATCACTTCAGGCGGTATCCAGATCATCACATTTGTTAGTATTTAAAAGATTATTTTTTAAAAGGGTTAAGACCTCTGACTTTATAAATTTGGTTGTTTTTAGCCATCTCGGTTGATCAAGGTGAATTGTACTGTTCTTCATGTTGCGATTTCGTCTACTCTGAACTAGTCGAAAATTCATACAACAACGCGCTTTCTCAATATCGGAAGAAATTCGGTGGGTTGTTGCACGGTTAATTAGTTTAGAGTCGCTCGAGACTTTAATTGTTTGTTTTATTATGCGCACTTTAGGACAATCAGATCGGCCATGGAGACCATCCTACAAGGATTTTGAAATTCTTCCTTATGTGAAACCCATTTCTAAAACATTTCAGCGTTAGTTCTCCCATTTGTGTCTGGTTTTCTAAGTATTTATCGATTTGTTACCCAACTTCACTTTGTTATAGAAACGCGGGGTCTTATAAATATGGGAAATACTTGTTTTCTTAATGTCGTTGTACAGGCTTTAACCCATACTCCAGTATTACGGGAATTCCTTCTGTCTGATTTGCATCGATGCGATAATCCAACGCGTTCAAGAAACTGTCTTGCATGTGAAATGATTCGGATCACCCAGGAGGTTTATTGATGAGATACTCTTGTTTGACAAACTTCTATTTACAGTCAGTTGTGAGCTCTTACAACTCCCATTTTTTTCTCATTTCAGATTTATCGACCTGAGACTTCTCCTTTCGTTCCCAGCAACCTTCTGTATATAATTTGGTTGCATGCGACTCATCTCGCGGGTTATGAACAGCGAGACGCTCATGAAATTCTAATCGCTCTTTTGACTCTCATTCATTCCCATCTTGTGGGCGAACAGACGCCAATAGAAGGTCAGTTCGCCTGCTTAAGTGTTTTCCAATGTTTCCATTTTTCTACTGATAAGATTTAAACAGTTGTTATTTTTCTCTTGAAGATGATGCTGATGAGACTTTACAATTGCATGGAGTGGAATCGAATAAACGTCGTTGGTTGGATAGCGATATGTTGAGGAATGATGGGAGTAGATGTGATTCACCTCTCTCAAGTGCTTCCACACAGGAAAAGAAGGGGAAGTATTCTCCCTCCTCGGTTACATCTAGTGCGACTGGTGAGATGGATGAACGAAGTATACCAGCTTCTCCGATTTCAACGTCCTCAGATCGTACGGAGATTGTTGTTGGCAATAATACTAACAGCAATCGAACAACTGCTTCTGCTCCGCATCCTGCACCGTCAGATACCAACTGTAATTGTATAGTCCACCAGGTATTTTTTGGAGACCTGGAATCTGTCATTTCTTACCAGGGGTGTGATCACAGATCTTCCACGGTCGATCCTTTTTTGGATCTCTCATTGGATGTAGCTCAACGAGGATCAACATCCCTGGCCGCTTGTTTGTCCTCCTACTTTAGACCTGAGGTGATTGATGGAATGTTACCCTGTTCAAAGTGCAAAGTCAATCGTCCTGCTGTGAAACAGTTTTCTCTTCTAAATCTACCCAACATCTTAATATTCTATTTAAAAGTACGTCGGTTGTTATCCAATTGAATTACGCAGATTAATTAGATTTCAAAAACCCAGAGCCCTTATTTCCTCTTTCTACTCTATTCCCTTGCCTAAACTGTCGTGGTATCCATGCATTTTCTCATGATATTTAAAATATACAAGAAGATGGATTACTATAACTCTTAATAAGTTATAGTTACTGTTGTCATTTTGATATGTGGCGGTTTAACCACTCTTAACCTTTCATTAGATTTAGGGTCTTTTGAGCACAGTGGATTTAAGGGTCCAATGACTTCTTACACTGTCCTATTCTTTTAACCAGAAGCTTTTCTTTACTTTTAGCGATGTCATCAAGACACAAAGCTCAACACCTCAATCAGCTTTCCACTTGAATTAGATCTCACCCCTTATGTAACCCGATTGGCGGGAAGAAAATTTTCTTGGCAAGATCGGTACTCACTGTACGCTGTGTTGAATCACTGCGGACATACGAATTCAGGTCACTACACAGCGTTCATTCGATCTGAGCCTGGTACTTGGTGCCAGTGTGATGACCAGAAGATTATCCCCGTGAATGTTGAACGTGTGTTGAAAACAGATGCTTATGTACTGTTGTATCACAAAAATCTGCTCTCTGTTGATCCGTCACCCCCAAGCCAATCGCCTCAAAGTCCTTAGATGTTCAAGAGAAGTTTTGTGTAAAACCTACTGTGCTATTTCTCCGCCTCCTGGCCTTATCTTTGTGTACAAAGTTGAATTTCTGGACAGATAAATATATATATATATACCTATATGAGCATGCATTTATCTTCTTCTGTCTCCTTCCCGCCCTCTTTGTTCTTCCTGATTGATGACAAACTTACTGACGGATGTTTCCAATTGATATCTCCACTTTGCCCCTCTCTTCCTCTCTTAACTTCACTGAAGTTTAGAGAGTTTGCTTCTTTTGTTTTCTGTGTGGTTTCCTGAGATTGTGATTCCTTGCTCCCCTCCTCACCCCCCCCCCCCACTCTACAATGTTCTTTGTATATACATATAATGAACGTCGTTTTATGGGCGTCAATTTTATATTAAGGGGGGGGGGTATTTAGCAAAAATTAGTTGAGGTACAGGTTGGTGGTTAAGTGAACTCTTGAGAGATTATAGGCAACTCGAGGTTTGAACAAAGGTTTTACTGAGAGTTGTCGAGTGTGTGCTAGTATTCAACGTGATCACCTGTGAGGTCCTGGGTCGTGTGAATCCGTTGCACACTCACGAGATGAAATGACCAATTGCGTTGGCTATGTCTGGCTTATAAAGGATTAGGGATTGTCCCTGATATTTCAATGACCCTACTTCACCCTCCAAGTTAATAGTTGAAAACGCTTTCCAACCTTGAGTTTGCTAATTAGTTAGTAGATATTTTTGACAAAATCGGAAAATTGCATTGAGGATAGTAAGTTAGTGGAATGTGAGAAATTTGTTCTATGGAATTTTTAGATTTTTATTGCCTGCAATTTACATCTTATTCTAAAATATCTCGTTTTTATCTACCTAGACTAATCCATATGCACACCTGATGGATATATCGGATGCTTGTGCACTAAATTCGACTTGAAACGCCTCGGGGAGGGGGTAATTCTACTTGAAACGAGCTTCTATACGGAAATTCCTTTTTGAATTCTTTAAACCTTAGATGTGTAAGAGCTTTGGTTATGAGGAGGAATTCAGTTAAGATGACATTTGACAATTCAAAGAAGGAACCGATTTCTTTCCTGTTCTAAATGTTGGTCATCTACTTGTTATGCTTCCTTGACGTGAATTATATACTCCAAAATTGATCAGAGATTGTATTTTGAATTTTTTGAAATAAGAGAATAAAAAACAGAGATGGCTGTGTTTTGGGATTTGTTTTACGACAAAGATACTAGGAGCACCAATAAGAAATCATGCATTTTAAAATCAATGTGGAAATGTCATTTATTCTAAACTTGCTGACCATAAGCATTTGAGTTTCCGCTATACTTCTTCCACAGTTAACTGGAGACGTGTTGCAAGGTGAGGCGTTCACGCATCAACGTTAAAATTTGTTTGTCGTCTTGATTTTGGTGCAACAGTTAATTGCCAACTGCTCGATTGAAACATCGGGGGACTGTCGGAACCTGAGGATGGAGCTTAGTACTTGCAGACGTCCAAGAGCCGATGAAAGAAAATCTTCCCCAAGCCGTTTCTTTGGTTGATTTCTGTATCAAAATCCCAAAGGTGACTATGAGGAGAAGAGTTCAGTTTCCAATGTCCAATCTCTAGCATTAGTTTTCTAGACTCATTAGTGGCATTAATTACACGATAGTCTCGACTTGTTAACCGATTGAGTTAATTCAATGGTTTGTTGGGCCACCTTGATTGGTGGTGGTATAATTTTTATATTTTGGAGACGGGGTGTGCGATAGACTTACCTCCACGTGGTGCACCCTGGGCAACGTATACTCATACGGCAAAAAAGTCTATTAACTGGCAGTAGACCTCTGACTTCAAACTTCCATAATCCCACTGTATGTCATATTCGACCCCTTTCACAGTACTCATCTAGCCTTTTCTCTGCCTTTGTGTCTGTCTCTCTGTCTGTTACATCTGTGAATCGCTCTTCTTTCCCCCTGTCGAATTTTTCTCACTTTAATGTTCCTCCCTTCTGTGAAGCCCGAAGTCAACTATCAAAATACCTGCCATTTGAAATAAATAAATAAATATTTTGGAGACTGGCACAGGCCAATGTAGATAATATAGATGAGTTGGCAAATAGCATCGTTGGAAGTGTGTCGGCGGGAATTAATCACATAACCTCTGACTTAGCGGGTGTTTACTTTGGCCAATGTACTACACCCACACTTGACTAAGCTAAACTGAAATGTGTGTGGAAACTAAATATCTTACTGTGTGGGACAAAAATGTAAAATTAAAAATCCCTCAATTTCGCAACAAACAGTTGATTTTTCACCACTTAACAAAGTGTTTGCGAGTTTGTCGAGGAAATAGAGCTTTCTCTGCGAATTGTTGTAGCCAAAATTATTTCTCCGGTTTTTAGTGCCACTAACATCACTGATTCTCTAAGTTCTTTAAAAAATTCGGTTCAGTCCCCCCCCGCCCGCCCCCNCCCCCCCCCCCCCCCCCCCCCCCCCCCCCCGCGGTTGTACCAGTCTCGCCTGGGGGGCGCCCACTGCAACTCCAGTTCAGGTGACAAATGATGATATTATTAAATTATACCCTTAAGTCAGAGAGTGTAAAAAAATCACCCATCTCAGACACCCTCTCCAATCGTCTTACCTACAATGGTTCCAATATGCGTATCTCTGAGCTTACCCTATCCGAGTGATAAACAATGCCGAAACCCTGACAGTTTGATCACCAGACTAATCAACTCGATCGACTAAAAGGTCATTAAGAAGGGCATTACTCTATTAATTCCTACAGAACTCATGAGAGACTGCATTTAGCTTTTCAGAGGCTCGTATTCTCACAAACTAAATTTCTTTGTTCATATATTGATGCCAGCTTTGTTGAACCTCCTACCCTATTTTCGTTGTTTCCTATTCAAAGTGGTCAAAGGGCATACCTCCTAAATCTGGTACACGTAGTGGCACTAATAGTAGCCCCTGACAATTATTCACCACTCCTAGCAAACCAAAAGTCATTACGTCCAGGATTATCACCAAGTTAAAATATTTTTTGCTTCTGACCTCCAAATCTTCTATTTTTAACTCTCCATCTGAATTCCATGTTCTGGACGAAAAACTTGATGACAGTGCATAATACAACCCCTCGTGCCACAAGAGGAGACGGTGGAGGAGATGTTTAATTTTTTACCGTCTGGGTGTTGGACGACGCCTCATGTTGGTATCCATATCTGGTTTCGTCATCACAAAATCTTTGTTCCCTGTAGGCAATTTTCACGATAAGTCCGAAGATGAATCAGAGATTTGTCTGACCACAAGTGACCTCTCCCCACCTTGGCACTCCGAAACTCCGGTAATCCAGGGCATTCAACGTCCAGATCATTACTCCAACTCATCAAAAGATCTGGAAGAAGATTCAAGGCATTTCCGACGTTTACTCGTTATGGATAAATAACTACAGCTAGGAGGTGTTGGATAAACATAAATATTGCATACTTGTTAAAATGTTCGAAATTGTAGGGTTGCTACATTGTATGCTTTTGAGCAAATTGTTGAAGTTTGCCTAATCTCGTGATATTATCAAGTAATCGTCTTTGTAGACAATTTTGAAGAGACCTTGACTTATTCTCACTAATCCCTATTAGCAAAATGTCCTCATATGTGGAGAAAACGGACGAGTAACCTGAAATATGGTTGTTTGGTTTGCATTTGACATTAAAATAGAATTAAGAGTTTGTAAACAATGAAGCGTCTATTGATCGGTGATTGTCTGAGAGGGCCCTGCGCTCACAACTACACGTGCTTCCTTCGCGACGAGCAGCACGGTCACACTTTTGACTCTGTCAAAGTGCGCATGAGATTTCTTTATTCAGCCAAGATAGCGCTAAGTGCACCACAATGTCCCCCTCTAGAGCGTGGTGAGAATGCTAAAAGGTAGAGAAAAGTGATGCTCGATAATTGGTTACTGTGCATATTCGAAGATAACCCTTCGACCACAATGAGTGCGAGCAACTTTGGGTCGAGATATAGAAGATGGTGGGGCAGTAGGGTTAACAATATCGGAGGCGAATGAGCAGGATAGTAGATGGGTGCTTATTATCAGGGAATGAAGATGCACCAAGGAGAGAGTTAGGATGAAGAGAGCGGGAGTTGTCCAAGGGGTTTTACATCAAGGGGGCCAAAGTGTGGGTGCATATGATTGGTGTTCATAATAAATGCTAAACATTAGCTGGTGGCAGTTCGGCTGCTTGATTTTCGAATGTAGATTTTCAGGCTTCCATAGTCTCGACTTTCGGCGTCAGCTTCTCGTTAGACTTTAACTTATCATTGGCTGGAAGTTTGCAAGTGTGGAGTTTCCTCTATATCGTTGAGGCAGCATAGCTGATTTCGGAAGTCTTTCCAAGCACAAGAGAATCTGCCGAAGTGATTACTGAGAATAAATCAAGACCCATTCGTAAGGCAATTCCCTACAGTCTACTCAGAATGAGGAAAGGAATAGAGGAGTATAACTATATCGGCAAATGCAAATTTAAGGAACTCAACGTGGACTTATTTATAAAGCACACTGTCCCCTATCAAATCTATTAAACTTTTTTATATTTGACAAAAAAGTCTATTAACTGGCAGTTGATTTCTGACTTCAGACTACCATCACCCCACTATATGTCATATTCCACCAATTTCACAGTACTCACCTTACCTTTTCCTCTACCTTTGTGTCTGTCTGTCTCTTTTGCATCTGCGAATCGCTCTTCTGTTTCCCACCCCTCGACTTTCTGCTACTTCCTTCTGTTCCCCACCCTTCGACTTTCTGCTACTTTGATGAGCTTCTGTTTGTCTGCCTCTTTTACATCTGTGAATCGCTCTTCTGTTCGTCTGCCTCTTTTACATCAGTGAATCGCTCTTCTGCTCCCCACTCGACTTTCTGCTACTTTGATGAACCTTCCCTCTGTGAAGCACGAAGCTTTCTGCTACTTTGATGAATCTTCCCTCTGTGAAGCCCGTAGTCAACTTAAGGGGCTAATGATAGCTATCAAACGCCTGCCATTTGAAATAAAGAAATATTTGTTGTGTTTGCCCCAGTTGATTTAACTAAATGGGATAAGTGGATTAGGCAAAGCTGTGGGTCACCATCGGAGGNCGGGGGGGGGGGGGGGGTAATGACGAAGTAATTCAAAGCTATAAAAGCGAGAATTGCACGATCCGATTAGATTAAAATTAAAAATTAAGCAATGTTTAAAGATATTCGATGAAGCATGGGAGCTTGGTGCTGTTGTTTTACTTAATTTGAACATTTTCAACTGCATTACTATTTATTTATTCCAAATAGCCGGTGTTTTGATGGTTATCATTAGCCCTTTAGCTGACTTTGGGCTTCA
>UZAE01013854.1:0-12959 GCA_900617975.1 Rodentolepis nana | reverse complement strand
CGATGCGTTGTAGTTGGGGCCAATCAACATCAAGATGGGCGCGCCAGAATCGATACACACGAGACCACGAGTAGGCTGGGAAATTGGGTGAGCCGATGCCTTGGAAGATGTTGGCCATCACACGACCGGTCACCTGGCCACTTGCCACAGACTCGCTGTGCAGACGCAAGAACTCACTCACTGTTCGGCACACAGATTCCTCCTGAAATACACCAACAAAAACAAAGAAGCCATAGTAGGCATTCACATGGAAAGGAGCAAGCAATTAACGACAGCAAGTAAACCACATTCCAGTTCGTTTGACCCTTCTATTACGAGACAATAAGCATATTCGAATATCACGAATATCGACTAGGAAGAAAATTATTTCTCATGCAACACAAGCTATGAAAACCCATGTAATTCCTTAATGTAAGCGGGCCATGTCGAGTCTTCCTTGATCATCGAAGTTAAAATACGTGAGGAGGGGGGGGGGGGTTAGGTTAGTTATTACAACAATAATAGTCCAGGAATATCTGGTGTTATCAACTGTTTCGTGTGCTGATGGAGAGTTAGTTAAAGTGGCTGTTTGCGAACTCCTTAATAAAGTTAACCCGTCGTGGAATTACAAAGCCTCAATCTTCTCATCGCACTTTTGAGGGTAGGGAAAGGGTTGGAGCAAAGGTAGTTACAGTATTTTCTTAGAGGGCATGAAGAGCTATCATACATACCTAGGGTTACATAAGCACAGCATAATTTCATCATAGAAATGATACATGTTAAAACACTACATTTCAACTCCAAAAAGCTCAAGTTTCGGACCTAAATTATCTCCTTCACATTAACCGAGGTTCAAGCCATTAGAAAGGCCACGTGTTCTTCACATGGACCATCAAGATCGGCCGTACAATACGCGAGACTTTTCCTTCTGAAATGAAATGTCAGTGCAATTGGCATGGTAACTAATTTGTATCCTTCAAAATCAGAAGTAATGAAATCAATACTCATAGATGAGAACCCAGTGATGTCGATGGCCAACCAGCTTGGCGGGAGATGGAAGAATGCTAGACTCCCATAAGAGTGCCTCTAAAACACACTTTTCCTCTACCCATAATAAACTTGGGAGGCATAAACTTTACACCACATGCGTTCCTTGCTCAATTTATATTAAGAAAAAACTAATAAACAGTTGAAATATTTGGTGTTTTAGAATGACGAGTAGACGGAAAATCTGATAAGGAAGCTAAAAGTAAGCTTTTCCACTTAACCTGAACGCGTCGGTTTGACAGCAACTGATACTCAAAACACCGAGACAGCAGATAAATTTATATTACTTTCCCTCAATCCAACTCGAGACATCCTAGAGCAGACACTTAAAGCGAAGACCGCGCGATATCCCATTTTGTACCAACTCAAGAATAGTGCTTGGAATGACCGATATCAAATATTAAAGGCTAATAAAATTTGATTAGTTAATTCATAAAAGCAAGGCCCTATCGTCTTCATAGAGGTTGCGTTACGATGGGTTCAAACGAACGAAGGTGGTCACTTTTGAATGATTCAAACTTCCCTACAGATAATACGCACTACATTAGTTCCCCAGCTGAAAATCAATCCCAATGTACTTCTCAGGAATTGCAGTGTGACTCGTTTGCATTAAATGACGAAATGTTAATAATGAACAGGAATAGAATAGAAGACCACCACCTCGTTTTTTGCTAATTCCATTGTCTAAATGTTGATCGGACAAAAATAAAAAAAATATTCTCACAAGTCTGCGTAAACGGTAAAAATAAGAACAGAGTAAAACTTACTTTTTCTTTAGTAATAGGCCTCGGCCAAGAAGCCATTACGGCTTCTTCATCAATCGTCTCACAGAAATGTGCCTCCACACGAGAATGAAGTTGATCTGATTTACTCTTAACATGCTCATCCTCAAAGTCAATATCATCAATGCATCGAGCTGCGACAAGAGCAATAGCAGACTGCAATTGAGCAAGACTACGCAAACCAGCTCGTTCCACTTCACCTAACCTGTGTCTCAAGTAGACAACCTCAGCGTCGAGTCTCTCAGATAAAGAAGAGCCAGTAGGAAGGGGATGAACCCACAACCAGGTTGCTCGCGTAGACCCCACAAGAGAAACGCTGACCCCACTACGTCGTGGTGCTCCAGAGGGCCCCGTGGTATCCCATTCAAAAGAACGAAGTTCGCGTAACACGGAATCCGGTTTCCATCCCCAGTTATTGCACAACAGGGACAGATCAATGGTCACTTCCCGCAAAGTGGGAGAAGGGAAGGGAGTGCCGGGAATGGCTTGGGATTTTAGGTGACCTAACCACGCTGACATGGCAAGGCATTTAGTGGAGACACGGGCCAGTTCAAGTGGGCCACCGTAACAACTGAAGGTGACTTTCTATTGATAGAAAAGAAAAACAAGAAAACATTAATCCTTTCAAGCAAGGCTATAAAAGCAGTGGTTGTATATAACAATGGGTAGGCAAAATTGAGGAAACATTAGCTTATAATGGCATTTGAGAATTAGCCACTATCACACGGTGTGGATTCATGGATATCGCAACTCATTCTATCACAATAAGAATAACGTTAGATATACTTTAAGTCTTTTACATTTATCAAAATTGAATATCTCTTATTCGATCTGCGTCATCAGTTCAGTCTCCGTGCACACCTTAACCCTAACCCTATCATAGAACGAAGAAAGCGAAATCTACCAACTGTTCTGATGTACAAAATTTCTCCTGTTCTTCACAATCCGGATTGTCATCACATCATACTGACGTCTCCTCCTTCAACTCCTTCCTGCCTTCTTCTCCCAATCATTGTCAGTTATAGAATAAACCCGTAATCCCACATAATTCTTGGTCTTATCACCCTGGAAAGGATGCTGTTGTCTGTTATGTTTGGGAAGAACATAAATTCGAAGGGGGAGGGAAGGGATTATCAGGGTAATTCGGTGGAGTATTGAAAGCAAGTTTACTTGGGATTAGAATTACTTTAGCTTCTTTATCTTTGGAAACTGAACTCGAGTGGAAAATAACTAAACCGAGACAGAGTACAATTTAATCTTCTCGACTGCTGGAAGCAAAACGAATTGGACGAACGAAAAGCTTACTGCAGGCCACGACGGTAGAATCGATACCAACGGTTGCATATCCGCACGAAGATGCATGTAGGTAATCAGAGTGGCCAGACTCTCAGGTTTAATATCAAGCTCCTCAGCGATCTGATCAGGATCCAATGCAACCACTCGACTCCGCCTTCCAGCAATTAGGTTGAGGAGGCGTTTGAGTTGCACTGTGTCAATGTGGTTTGCGAATATGTGGCGACGTAGCTCATTGGCCTCACGAGACTCCTCGGGAGTTATTACGGGTTCACCGTCTTCATCGGCATCCTCTGACTGAGAAGAGAAACCAGGAGGAAGAAATGTGTGGCAGTAGGACTGCTGTCCATTCCGACCTACTCGACCGATTTCCTGCAAGTGTAGGAAATAGCGAGTTAATTATTGCTCAACAGGCACAAAAGCAGTAAAAAACGAGTCACAGTGCGGAAATTCCGAAACCGATGTATTATCAAACATCTACTCCAATAACCCATCACATTGTGAGGACAACGATGATTGTCCATAACTGTGCTCAATATACATGCATCAACCCTGTTATTATACTTACTACTCATAGCAACGTCAATCAATTTTAAACACGAGAAAGGACTTGAAAAAATGGATGATTAAACTAATTCAGAAACAGAAATCGAAATCGGGAAACCTGGATGAATCAGGTTGTTCACTTTTACTTTGTGAATTGGCTGTTATAGCAACAAAAGTATGCCTTTTCCTCTAGCTGTTCTTAAAGCTATATCTTCCACCTTGTACAATTCTTTGTCAAGTGGTAAAATAGAGAGATGGTTGATTGGAGAGCTTCAATAGGGCAATAAAAGCCCTAAGAAGTTAGGAGATAGAAATTGCGTTTGTGAAGGTGGAATGCAGAGGATCTGGTCTGCTTACATTGGAGAAAGGGTGCTGTTGAATAAAACAGAGACATTCGGGTGCATGAGCAGACTTGGCAATGACACTAGTGCACTCTGGGGTGCCTGTTACGAGTCGGACTTCAAGATTTTTTAGTTAATTGTTGTGCTAGATATGTGAGGCCGTTTGATCAGTTGGGGGGGGGGGGGGGATTAAGAGATTGGCCATCCACTTTATTAGTGGCGAGCGTTTAGTTAGACAGTATCTAGAACTCGCCCAAACTCCGTTTAAAATTTGTAGATAACAAATAAGGGAGAGAAGGGTAATTTCATAGATATTTCCAAACAATTACATCAACATTTATAGCTTTAATTTTCTCCCTTTCAAAACAATGAGACCGGGCGCATAGATTTAAAGTAAAGATTCACAAAAAAGGAAAGGCTAAAGTTTGAAAGATGGATTTGCAAACTATAGTTATTAATATGTTCTACGAACGTGAGATAATGATAGTACACGTATGCCATATCCCAGGAATTGTAATTCAATTACGCCACCATGGAAATACAAGCTAATTAAAAACTAGTGCCCATTCAATTTTGCGTTAGTCATGATTGATGGTCGCTGATAAAGCATTAACATTTGCAAATGGTTTATACAAACTGTAAAGCGCGTTGCAACCTAAGAATTGAAAACAATAATCATAGGAGCCAATGCAGAGGCACCTACCCGTGCGCAATGACCCAATTACTCAAGCACACGATCTCCTACGGGAGAAGATAGTGATCATTGTGACAGGATGGTCGATTGCCCCCAACTCTTGCAACCTTTCATACTTTCCGGTACATTGCTCTACCTTTCGAACTCCTTACGCAAACACCCATACATACTAACTTGCCTCATCTGTCTTTAAATCAATGCCCATTTTTAGATCTCGCTTGCTGCATTTTCTATAAAATAGAGTCACATCGAAATCTCTTAATGTTTCAGGCTATGAAAACCACAATCAGCTATTTACACGCCTAGATTCCTAACTGCTCCTTTAAGTTTCAGTTATTTTTTATCGAGAATCCTCTTAGGAGATCCCTGTGAAATTGTAAGAGAGGGTTTTGTTAACTTTTTGGATGAATTTCCTGAGTTCTATTATTTGCATGAGGTGGGGGAAGTGGGGCGGGGGGGGGGCAAAAACATCCAAGATGATATCCAAAAGACCCTTTGATAGTTTCAATGAATTTGCTCCACGTAGGAGAGATGATTTCAATGACAGCAAATGTTGGCCATCAAGATTTACTACACAATATCCCACTACCCATGTGTCATTCGGCCGACAGACATCAATTTAAACTGTTGTACTGCTTCAAGAGTCTTACCGATACATGGAGATTAAAGAGGGAAAGTTGAATCCCATGGAAGTAGATCACTGTGGATCATCGAGAGTTTGTACAGGACATCAGTCATTTAGCATCGGATGTAACGTCATTCAATTCAATGAAAGGAGTGAGCATAGGGAATCTCGTCTGCCTTTCCCATTTCATATGACTTCTAAAGTGTTTACTTCAGGTTGCAAACGAATCACTACCTTATCATTTGACTAAAGATGATAAGACAGGGAATAGACGCCGACAGAAGTATTAAAAAGGAGCGAAAGGGAATCGAGTATCGTTGTTGGTTACAATAGCCTCTGTAGGCCCACAATTTGAAAATACATAGCGAAGGCTATCAAGAAACATAGTGGTAGACTTTGGTGAAATAATTTCGGGCCACTTTGAGTGCGAATCTACTACAAGATATGAAAGCTCATTGACAGATCCAGCAAAATCAAAATCTTAGAGCACGGGCAATGTTGATGGTGTGGAGGAAGCTTAGCCGCATGTCTACATTAAGAATTTTTTAAAAAACTGATGTGGTTGTCTACCCCCAGACAAACCTTCTTGCGATAGATTTCATTCAGCCAACACTCGGATGACTGCTATAGAATAAAGCATGCTAAGTGCGTGTTCAAAGAATTAATAGTAGACGGGTCATCCCATTGTACATAAAATTGTTGGAAATCACTCTTGATTTGATTTACACCATCATGTACAAACGCATGATATGGGCTTCTGCAGCGCAAAATCTGTGGCTATCGCATAGTTAATATCTCCTGCAGTTATTTGAAGTTTGTGAACAGAATCAAATAAGGGGAGATGCGTTTCGTCTTCCATAAAGACCATCGAATTGTCTGAAATCAACTATACAGGCCATTTTAAAAAGGAAAAAGGTATAAGAACTCTTCGTTCGTCTGATATAGAAGGAGAGCTGCTAGTGGTAATTGCCGGTTAAGAGGAAAATTGGATGAGAACTCATTTGTTTTATCCCCCCCCCCCCCCTCAGCGATTAAGTAGACAAGGAGCTTCTTGAAACACTTCATTTTAACACGGGATCATTAGTTCCGACGTGCTGGTGAATGTACCCAATTAAGGATGGTACTTACGAACAGGTCTAAAGGACCAAATTGACAGAGCCAGTGCAGAACAAGCAGGCTAAATTGAACCTGCTGCATATACTTTTATTGAGGTATTAATATCCAGGTGAATTTGATAAGACTTGATAATCTTGATCATGCTTTTGGGTGGACAACTTGGGAGTAATGACACCTGTGGATAGCAAACTTTTTGCATCCAATCTATCGCCACTGTCTACCGCTCGAACCGATTCTGCTTGAAAGGAAATTGATGAGGGAAATGCCGACCTCGTCAGCGTAGATAAGGTGATGATTTCTGCTCTGGATAAGGAATCGAATGTGGAATAAATAGTGTGGATCGAGACATAGATGAAAATATTTTGAACACCAGACGCGTGAATGTGATGACTGAATCAAGAAGAGCTAATTCATGAGTGAGATGAGTCCATAGTGGCAACCAAGAGCCTCCTTGAATTTCATAAATGAAAATAAGACATCTGAAATGTTAATCTGTTAGCTAACGAAGTTAAAGTTATCACAATCCAAAATCATATAAGTCCTAGCCATTCTTGATTACTGATTTGTCGCAGCTAAAGCGATTGTTTGTAAGCAAGGCGTTCTGATCGAAAGCTTCTTCAATAACCTTAAAGCCTTCATAGAAACAGAGTTTGCAGAACTTTAATTTACGTTTACATTCGACAGAACCCAGTTTCCTCAAGAGCCAACGAAGTCTCCCCTCTTTTCTCGTCGAATTCGAAAAGACTCGAACTAAAAACGTATTGTGCTTATTGTATCAAGATTTGAGGAATACGCCCAATTTGGGACCACGAATACACTAAGGAACACATTGAATGGGGATTTTTAACAGATGCAAATGCTTAATAGGTTAAGGTAAGGAAACATAAAAAGTTGATGCGATGGAAGTAATCACGCATTCAGAGCCTTGAAATTTATTCTAGGGAGAATATTTTCCAAATAAAGTGTAGAACACCTCAAACAATTGCGAGAATGTTAGTTTCACCATAATACAAAATGTCATAAATTTAATTGCTGTTACTCCCCAATAGGAACAAATTCCGAACTGAATAGTAATCAAGGAATAAGGGAAAAACTTCCTTTTCTTTTCTTTTTGGATAAAAAATAGTTATTCTTATCTAACGAGATTATTTTGCGAAATAAGCCATCCACATCATTTAGAGATTTTAAATTGGAGGCGACTTTCATCAATGCCATACCTGAATATAATTCTCAAATGACTTTGGAAGGGAGTAGTGAATGACCGCCTGTAAATCCTGCTTGTTCAATCCCATACCAAAAGCTGAAGTTGCCACGAGAACACGAATTTTTCCTGACATAAAACGCTTTTGGACTCGGTCACGTACCTTTGAAGGAAGACCAGCATGGTATACCGCTGTATTCCAACTAACAGTACGTCTACCTATCTGTAAATAAAGGCTAATATTAACACTACCCATACAGTATTTAAGTAATTCTATTTGTTAGGGTGAAAAGGTCACCTTTTCCTTCACGTCTTGCAAATAAGTTCGAATGTAACCAGCCAAGCGTTCTGTGAGATCTCGAGTTGCAGCGTAGACTAAAATAGACAACTGTTCGGAGAATGGTGGTCTTTGAAGCATTTTAATTAGAGCTTCATCTCTGTTATGGTCCATTGAAGCCGTAACCAAAAGATTGCTAGGAATAGGGCAGGATATGGGCTGAAGATAACCACCGGCTGGTTCAAAGGAACTTAATACTTCTTCGCTGTTACATTTAGCATCCAGTTTGATGGCCTCGCCGATGCCCAGATTGGAGCATATATTCCTGATTGTTAAAGGTGTACAAGTTGCAGAAAGTCCTAACGAAAGGAAGCATTAGTAAGGTCAGATAAAGAAATATATTCACTGATCAACTACAGACTCAAAGTCGTGAAATCATAAGTTAATTTGTCTCCCACTCTCCTATCATGTTCTTAACATGATAACGCAATGAGTAGCCAAAAGTGTGCATGAAAACTCCGCGGCATTTGCCATCATTTTCCCGAATACAAAAAGGAAGTTTACAAACCAAACCACAAATTACTAGACTGCCTCCAATAATGATACAAAGAAAACCAGATGAGTGTAATTTCATTTCGCTTGGTGATTACAAATTTATCAAATAAGTCAGAGCAAAATTAAATACACGACAGGTCCACGCGAAAGGTCATCGAGAAAAGAGTAGTAGTAATAGTAATTAGTCTATTCTAGCGACGCAAAACCCTAAGAAAAGCAAGAAATGCACTGAAATGAAGGAGATCCACTACAAGTAACAAAATTCTGTACACGGGGATTGACTGAAAGTAAGGTTATAAATGGTCATTATCATTTATCGGCCGGAGAATATACTACCCCAAGTAGCCTTGCCTTCGTGTAAATGCTTTCTGAATTTCGTAGTAAGTCGATGACTCGGTACACTTATAAAGCATCTAGAAGATTTATAGATAAAAATGTATATAAAGGTACCTAGAAATCGAGTGATTCCAAGTCGAGTTCTAAGAAGGTTGCAAATCTGCAGATAGGAGGGTCGGAAATGATGTGACCAATCAGCCAAACAGTGGGCCTCATCTACACAAACAAAACTAATCGGCGGGAGGCAATTCTTTCGTAGGATCCAATCCGTTTCAACAAGTGCTTCCGGTGACATTAATACGTAGGCATATTGACCAGCCTTGATCGCTTGAAGAATGACCTCCTTCTCGTCCTTAGTTTGACTTGAACTCAAATAGGCACCGCGAATTGGGGAGAAGGAAGAGAGAATTTGATCTTGCATGAGGGATATAAGTGGTGATATGACCAGAGCTATTGAGTTTGGGCAAAATTTCTACAACGGAAACGCTCAGAAGCAACTTGATAACACTTATTACAAAGAATAAGACACGTGAGATTCAATGCTTCAGTGGTGATCTTGTATATCCGGATGCAGGATTATAAATCTTGTATTCATACTAACACACCAACTACCAAATATTTGCTCCACTTAGATAGTATGCGTACGTCAAATAATATTAAATTACGGATAAATTAAAGCGCATTGATTAGACAAACAGGGACTTCTTGTTAAGTAGGTTTAATGCTAAAAAGATGTCAAAATTCGAAAAAAACTCGAACATAAACAACTCACTGTTAGTCCCTAAGAGAAAGTACTTACTTGGTATACGGCAGCAGGAATTTGATAACACAGGGACTTTCCACCTGCAGTCGGTAAGATAAGAAGGGTTGATTTTCCTCCTAATAATCTCCATATAACACGCTCTTGACCTGGTCGAAATGAATCGATACACATCTCACTCAAAAGTTCAGTCATATATTCCCTAACTTTTTCAATCTCAAAAGCGCCATCACCTAGTATTGGAGAGAGTTGCATATTCGTGGAAGGACAACTATAATTTAAAAGATCTGCCAACTGAGGCCCATTGGGAAACTGAACGTTGAGTTCATCAACATCAGTGATGCGCCATTCTGCATGACTATAATCCGGATCCATCTCTTCAATCTCCTGAGTAGAGGGTTTGGAAGCGGACATTCCATATATGACTTTGGGGCATTTGTTTACCCAGTGGCCCTCCTGGCCGCATTTAAAACATGTCCCACACGCCTTCCGACCACTCTTGGCAACAAACTTTCCACCTCCTTTCTTCCAATTGCCAAACTTAGCTGCGTATTTGGCATTTCGCACTGCAAATCGACTTCGAGCTTGACGTCTACTTCCACCACGGCTGAAACATTTCTTGCGAAGATTGAGCTTCAGATAATTACCCGTGGGGGTTGGACGGGATCTCTTCCCATGGCAACTTGAAGAACTTGGCAATAGAAAAGAGGAACCGGACTTCTCCATTGGTTGAACTGAGCAACCTGATGATTGGTCCAAAGAAGGTGCAGAAATCAACGCTGATGATTTTTCAGACAAGTGGTTAATTGTTGGCGCAGGATTACAAGAAGTTGGGACGATGTTATCAAAAGAATCTTGTGATGAAATATAAAAGGATGAAGTCTCTTTTAAAAGAGGCTGTGTTAAACCATCCAAAACCTTAGTTGTGCCATAATCAGACTGATTCGCAAAGGGCGTCGTTTCATTACCTAAACGGACCACGTATACTAAAGGAACAGAAATGAACCTGTGGGCTTGGTATCAAGATCTGCCAAATCCCGAAATTGGTTTGATAAAAATGAACCCGATTTCTTGATAGCACGGGAACTTGACTTAGGCTTAACTAAACTGGGACGCATAGGCATTGTAAATTTTGACGCTAGAAAAAGGTAAATAATCAATAATAATATTTTACTTGATTTCACCGATTTATTCTGTTCTTCATAAGTTAATTCGGAGAACGAAACAATGTCAGGTTCAGTAGAAACAAATGAAATGTTTTCCTTAGATTCACTATCCAAGGTATGTACCGAACAGGGTGACGTTAAGGACGAAACTTGTATTGGCCCTACTCCATCATCATTAGAAAACTTTGAGAGCAAAGAGGATTGTTGTTTGGTCAATTTTGGCAACATTGGAAGAATATTATTCGAAGAGAGCATTTTAGTCTTAAGTCGAGAAAACAGAGAAAGTTGGGATTTTATTTCTTGAGGCTCCTTAAGTTTTAGCTTTGTATTGACGGGCATTTCGTCCCATGGATTTGGTTCAGCCATGGCCAAATTATTCCAATATAAATATATATGAATTTCTACGAAAATAAACCTAAAAACAATTCAAAAAGGCTACTGCTTCATTTAAGTTTTCATATCAAAAAAATTAAATAAGAAAACAAATTCAAATTAAGATTGTGGTAAATGAGATTCAATGGTGGCTTAAATAAAAATAAACTGGCAAAGAAAGTCAAAGTAAACGCTTGCAAATGAATACGAAATTGGCTGATCTTTTAATGTTATGCACCTGTGGTTAATAAAAACGAAGTTATGAAAACCCTAAAATAATCATTAAAAGTGTTTTCAAGTTAAGAAATAGACAACTTTATTAAAAGATAATAATTCAATTCTTAGAAACTGTTATTAATTCATCAAGGTAATTAGGGATACAAATAGAATATTTGGGCTGTAAGAAGGTAAAAGATGTGATTATTTCATAATAAATAAAAACATACATTAAATTTATTAAACTTCCTTTTACCATAGGTCATTATACCGTTAATAATTATGGCAGCCCTAATTCGTGATCCAGCAAAAAAGGTAGATTGATATGAAAATGAATACTGCAAGTATTGTTAGAATTATGGATGTAATCAGCCAGCTGATATTCTTGTTATTTGAACAAATATTGTTTTTCACAACAAGGTAGATTTTGATAATTTTAATTATTAATTGCTAAAGAGAAATGTCAATATTACAGGGAAAATATAAAATTATTTCGGAAAGTCAACCGTTTCAGCACTCAAACGTTTTCTTTGCGCTCGAGATAAACTTGAAAGATTCATCTAACATGTGCTGATTCCCCAATTATTGAACATTCACAAGCACACTGGGCAAATTAGATCATCACTCGAATAATTTTCGGTACAATAATGAGCAAAATATGTAAATATTTAAATAATTAAAGATATTCGTAAAATAAATGAACATAATAGTTATAAATCCTTCACATCATCCTTAGTTGGAACTGAGATACTGTAGCCTTTGAAGCTATAGCAGTTTCAAATTACATTTTACCTGAGCTAGGCACATGAAATGGGGTATATTTGGCAAATATTATATGACAAAAATCCCATTAACTGGCAATTGACTTCTGACTTCAAACTACTATGACCCCATGGTATGTCATATTCGACCTCTTCACAGTACTCATCTAGCCTTCTCTCTGCCTTAGTGTCGATCTGTCTCTTTTAGATCTGTGAATTGCTCTTCTTCCCCCTGTCCAATTTTTCCCACTTTAATGTTTCGCCCTACTTTGAAGCCCGAAGTTAGCTAAAGGGTAAATGATAAATATCAAAATGACTGAAAAATATAACTTTTTGCACATTATAATAAGCTTCCATTTAATACTACGGCTGGAATCCAAAGATGGTAATAAAAGATATATATTTTTAATTTTATCATAAAAAATTGGATTTAACGCCTAGTTAGACAAGTTTTCTTATCTGTAAATACAATATGAATGGAAATTCGAAAGTGCATTTGCAGCAATGAGATTTGAACCGCAAATACTCCTGCTTTATAAAAGGCCATTAAATTGTTGAGCTCCGTACTTATTATAAATTACCAATGTCCATTTGTAGGTTTTGTTTGTAACAAGTTTGTTATATCGCCCATAATTTCATTTTAAACGAGGAGCATTATATATTCTTAAATGGGGTGTGCGATAGACTTACCTCCACGTGGTGCACCCTGGGCAACGTATACTCATACGGCAAAAAGTCTATTAACTGGCAGTTGACTTCTCACTTCAAACTACCATCACCCCACTGTATGCCATATTCGACTACTTCCGCAGTACTCACCTCACCATTTTTTCTACTTTTATGTTTGTCTCTTACGTCATTTTTTGAAATACTCTTCTGTCCTACCCCCCCC